>JAMKCH010007469.1:0-31124 GCA_023653785.1 Ophioderma brevispina | reverse complement strand
TTTACTCTTAGTGTTTTTTGTGGTTGTCTTTTTATGAATTATAATGAAAGCAAACAGAACAAAGTTAGTGTTTTTTTTTTTTGCTATGGAGATCACGAACGAAAATAAAATTAATGTTTGTTGTACAATTTGGTGTCATACATATATCTGGCCCCTTTAATTTTTAAAACGTAGTGTTATATTATTTTTTTGCACATCATAACGTCTTAATATCTTTGGCAGCATCAAATAAATTCACTTCGGGAATAACAGTTCTTTCACTGTTGTAGATTTTGCAAGAATGTTAACTTTGTCAACATATGGTGTCAACATCTGAAAAACTCATGATACAATTTTTGAATTGTGCGTATTAATTTCAGGCAAGATTTCACAATATAATATTAACATGCATATGAAAACATTAAGCTGTTTGCATTATTCTCAGGCCAGGATTTTCTGGAATTTGATATTATTGTTGCATGAAAAATTAAGTGATGTACATTGGGTCATGTAACTAACATAATCGTAACATGGACATATTCATATATTTCACTAGACTGTACAAGATGATGTAATCAAATGTCCATGATATCATAAACATTTAAATGGTGAATTGCCTCTCCCCATTTGTTAATAAATGTCCTAACAATATTTTTAGACCCACGATACCTCGGTGGGTCTATAGTACTGGGTTTTTTAAGCCATGGTTTCGTTTAACTGCGGTTTATCTTATATAGTATTGCCTTGGAAATTTCGCATGTGTGTTTGGATGCGTGGGAAAATAATGCAGCGTTTTCGTTTTGTGACAATAAGGTGTGAAGCAAGTTTTAGGGTCCTAAACCAACAAATGGTTGAATTTGGTTCTGACGTGTCATACAAGCTCCTTTTGGATATGTGCATTGTAAATGGCCATGAAAGTTAGTTGGGATGGCAAAAGTCAATCAAAGTAAGCCTCTGGCAAGCCTCCCCACTTGTCCATTTCACTTGTAGCCTTGATGCTTATACCTTAGTGGTGTCATCAGTTGTGCTTGCAATTGTGTTTGTTTACACTAATTAGGTCCTACCTTGCAAGGACACATTCCATGTGTGTTGGTATTTCCAGGCTTCAACACCTTTCTGTCGATGATGCTAGGAAGCTCTATTCCATGTTTTACAATGGACTATAATAATGTAACATTTTCTGGCACATGAGTAATTTTGAAAAATGGTTTATATTTCCTCAGAATGTCAAATTTGTGTTTTTTTTTCCAGATAAGCCTATGCGTGCACCTTTGGAATCGAATTTGGTACTAAGTGATTGCTCAATTAAATGATTCTGGTCATTTAGATAGTATAATATCCTCTACCCCAGTAAAAATCATTTCTTTCTCAATTTATAATACCTGTCTGGAATTTCCTTGATCCACGACCTTTCCTGGTGTGTTTGTGGTGTGTGTTTGCGTGGGTGTGTGTTTGCGTGTGTTGTGTGCTTGGTGCGTGCCTGTGTGTGTTGTCTGATGTTGTGTTTAAGTCTTGTATGGCCTGTCTGTGCCCGTCTCTCTGGCTATCATGTTTGTAGGTTTGTTGTCTACATGTATGTGTGTTGTAAACAAATGTCAAAACTAAGTATTAAAGGTGCCTTTCGTGATTTCAGCACCTTCTGTGTTTAATTCATTGATCACTAGCTATCCTTGAGAAAACTTTTCTCAAAATTTGAGCTGATCCCGATCTTGCAGTTTTGTGTTATTAGCAATTGCTCTTTCCCACAGTCCCATAGGCTACTGTGCTGTAATTTCTGTCCATTTACGGACAGAAAATACAAAATTGTGAATTTCTTACAGATGCGACCGAATGGAAGGTAAGATTGGGCACACATGGATTTAATAAGCCTAAGGTTTCAGATGACATAAAAATCTCAACATTTTTTAGGTAAGTGGGGGGACGAGGCAGTCTGTGGAGCATGAAATGCCCCTTTAACATTTATTAATTTTTTGAACAATTACGTAACAGTATTAACTATTGGTCAGTCAGATAGTATATTAATATCCTCTACCCCATTAAAATCATTTCTTTCTCAATTTAAAATAACTGTCTGGAATTTCCCTGATCCACTAACCTTTCTTGTGTGTGGTGAGTGTATGTGTGTGTGCGTGTGTGTGTGTGTGTGTGTGTGTGTGTGTGTGTGTGTGTGTGTGTGTGTGGTTGGGCATTTGCGTGCGTGCATGCGTGTGTGTCTGTGTATGTGTGTCTATGTCTGTATGCCTGTCTGTGCCCGTCTCTCTGGCTGTCATGTTTGTAGGTGTGTGTCTACATGTATGTGTGTTGTAAACAAATGTCAAAAAATAAGTAATTAACATTATTGAACACTGTATTAAAAGTATTCACAATTGCTCAACAAGCAAGACCAAGAAATCAATTTGTATGTACATATGTACATACTTGTACTTGTGTGTGCAGCTTGTGTGGGAAAGTATTTACCCACGGTGTAGTCTGTGATGTATTTTTCCCATCATTTGAGGAAGGGCACCCCCCGGGGGCACTGGGGGACATTGGAAAGAGGTACGGGTATGTGCGGCCCTTAAGACCCCCTTTTCCGCGTCTCTCCAGCCGTTCCCAAGACCCCCAGTTGAAGCATAATTCAGTTCTAAGGTCCCCTTTTCAGAAAATTTTGGCCTCAGAAGCCAAATTTTAGCCAAATTTCAGCTCCCAAGCCTGCAAATTCCTCAAAATTTCAGTTACCAAGCCCCTACTTTCGGAGACAAAATCCGTTCCCAAGCCCCCAAGTTCGAAATCGGGGCCGCACATCCCTACCTGAAAATAAGTTGAGTGTCCCCCCCCCGGAGGGCACCCTCAAGGGTTAAGTTTAGAAATTGAATTAAAAGGGCATTAAAGGTAATTCAAGAACTTCATTCCAAATATCAGCCCCATATGTCAAAGCATTGTGATTTCCAAATATTTTCTGGAAAAAAAATGATTTTTTAATGGGAATGGATATTCGCATCATTTGAGGAGAGCGCCTAAGGGTTAAGGCTTACAAATTAAAGGGCAATATGCAGGTTAATTAATGGAGTTCGATGAGTTGTTTTAGAGTTTTTTGTTATGTTGGGTGAAATATGGATGAAGTTCATCAATGAGTTGTTTTTTAGAATTTTTTGTTGGTGAAGTAATATTTTTTGAAAAAAAAAATTGTTTGATTTTTTTATGGGAATGTACTTTTGCATCATTTGAGGAAAACACCCTCAATTGATAATGGGCATTATGCACTTTCAAAAGTTATGGAGTTCATTGATGAGTTATGTTTTTGAGGGTTTTTTTTGTTTTGGTGAGTTATGGAGTTCATTGATGAGTTATGTTCTTAGAGTTATTTTGGTGAGTTATGGATGGAGTTCATCAACGAGTTATGTTCAGACTTTTTAGAGTTATTTGTTGAGTTATGGAGTTCATCGATGAGTTATGTTTTAGAGTTTTTTGATGTTTTGGTGAATTATAAATGGAGCCCGTCAATGAGTTTTAAGCGTTATTTGTTAGTGAGGTATGAATGGAGTTCATTGATGAGTTATGTTCTTAGAGTTATTTTGGTGAGTTATGGAGTTCATCGATGAGTTATGTTTTAGAGTTTTTTGATGTTTTGGTAGAGTATAAATGGAGCCCTTCAATGAGTTTTAATAAGCGTTTTTGTTAGTGAGGTATGAATGGATTCATTATGAGTTTGTCTTAGAGTTTGATTTTGGTGAGTTTTGAGTTCATCGCGGAGTCAGGTTGAGAGTTTTTTTGATATGTTTTGGTGCTTTATAAATGAGCCCATCAAGAAGTTTTAGTAGAGTTATTTGTTAGTGAGGTATGAAATGGAGTTCATTGATGAGTTATTTGTTTTAAGTCATTTGGGTGGGTGAGTTAATGATGGAGTTCATCAACCTGTTAGAATGTTTTACGGTTTTTTTTGTGGAGTTGTGGCATTCATTGGATGAGTTATGTTTTTGAGGGTGTTTTTTTGTTTGTTTTTGGTGAGTTCTGGATGGAGTTTCACCAATGATGAATTGTTTTTTATAGTTCTCTTTGGAAGTATGGATAGAGTTCATTGATGAGTTTATGGTTTTAGAGTTCTTGGTGGTCGCGAAAGCCTGGTGACTCGCCTTGTATCTATTAAAGGCCATTATTTACCTTTAAAGGGCAATTCCCTTAATCATTTACCAATACTTTCCTCCATTTACCAATTAAAGGGCCATTCAGGCCATCTCTCAGTTACCACTTTAAAGGGGCTATGCCTCCTATTTATTGCCAAGGGGCCATTCACCACCATCATTTACCTGGAAAGGGCAATGCAATTTTATTTAAAATTAAAGTGCCATTCCTCATTTACCGAATGAAAGGGGACATTCTCACTTTACTAAATATTAAAAGGCTATTCCTCATTTACCAATAACCGTCCATTCCTCAATTAACCGTTAAAGGGCCATTCCAATTAAGGGTCATTATATGATTTTCTGAACGGTTAGATTATAATTGCATTAACGAGGCAGTATTTTCAAAAACATGCAGAAATGTATTTTTCGCTCACCATTTGAAGAAGAGCACCGCCGGTTTCATGTTGACCCCAAATACTTTGTACTACATACTACATATTCTATTTTGCCAAAGCATATTAATTTTTTTATGTCCATCTTGGAATCTTATTTGTTCAAAACTGTCCTGCCAACCAATAACTTTCTAGTGTCTCATACACGGCGTCTCCAAGAATCCTTCCAGTTCCACCATCCACTTGGGGGTCTTATGCATCATTGATGCTCTCGTTTCACAGACTAATTCGTTATTTACAGACACTTCTTCTGAAATTGAGTTACAGCAGCGTTGGCCGTTTTTGAAAGTATCATAGTACACTCATTTTGAAAGTATCATAAATGTAGAACGTAGACGTCGGTTCCATCACACACTGATCTATCTTACCAAATACGTGTTTCGGAGAATATCCGCAATGAAAATCTCCCTTCGTAATACGCTCGAAAAATACCGATTGCGTCATTTACTACCAGCAAAAGACATATCATCACGAAACCTTCAGAGTTTTAATTCAGTTCAAAATAAATGCTGGTTATCTATCAAACACGGTTTATAGACTGTAAAACTTATAGATCAGTATGTGATGTAGATTTTTTTTGTTTTCCAACGATGTCTGAGATAGATGCGGGGGGGAAAAAACATATAGCCCCAGTATGTGGACGATTCATCCTCATCCCCGTATTATAAAAAAGGCGCAATTGTCGAATCAGTGCATCACATAGTGATCTATGTCATATAGCGCTGTATGTGACGCAGATTTGATATAGATCAGTATGTGATGAAGATATATATGTATCATATCGACTTCGATTTCTTAGATAGAACACAGATAGCTCGGTATGTAATGTATTCATCGCCGTGTTAAAGTACGCATGTACGTTATTTTTAGTACATCACATAGTGATCTATGGCAGATAGCGCTGTTGTGAAAAAAAAAAATAAATTTGAATTAAATGCACATAGATCGAATTTGCTAATTAATATCTCATTAATTAGGTAGAGTCAAAGTCTGAAACTCTGTAATTATGAAGAGTTCAACGTCATATTAACACTACCGAATTTTCTCAAAAATGTCAAAAATATGAGATAGAACAGTATGTGATGTAGCCGACGAATGTATGTAGTATTTGGTCAGTTTTATTTGAGTTTCATGTACATATCTTTTCAATCCAGTCTCAAAATCAGTCATGTACGACAATCAATAACGATTTTCTGACTGTTTTTTGTAACCCGAGCACAAATGCGGTTGTACAAAACAATCATGGGTTCGAATCATGGGTATTGTTGGGCACACTGACCTTTACACATGGAGAGCGGGCTGCCGGCCCCACAGTTGAATGGTCGCCGAGTGAAACAACAGGAAGTTGGTTTTTTACCTATACAATATGGCGGAAACAATGCGTACACCTGCTGGTGCACATATTCCACATAGATCTTCTATTGTTTGACAAGGTGTATGCATTGTTTCCCGCCATATTATAGGTAAAAAAAACAACTTCCTGATGTTTCAATCGGCGACTCAGACCAGCTATCTATGTGTAGCGGGTTGGGCAGCCTAGTGAAACAAATCCAGGTCTCTTACATTGGGGTTGGGGTTCAAACCCATAGGCGTAAATCCCGGGGGGGGGGGGGGGAGTGGGGGATATATCCCCCCAATATTTTGATGAGGGGGGATGGTCAATACGATCATCCCCCCAATGTTGATGCCCGTTCATGTGTTTTTGACCAAAAATAACCTCATATTTTACCATAATAGTTTAAAACTGGTAAATTTTCACGCGCTTCGCGCGCACTTTGTTCGAATTACAATTGCATTTAAAGATTTTAGCTTGACAAGGTGTACGCAAATTTCTTTCCGCGCTAAGCGCGCACATGTGCTAGTAATAGATCTTTTCAGCAAACCGCGCTTCATTCATAAATTTTCAGCAACCCCATCCCCCCAATGTCTAAAAGAAATTTACGCCACTGTTCAAACCCTGTGCATTCAAGCTGTACAAAATGAAACCAACCTTGAGGTTTGGGCAAACAACACTCTTATTCAAACATCGTAGCCTGTTTTAGCAAACCAAAATAACACAATTGGTATTTCACCACAATTTACTCCGCAACAAAGAGCATTCCTTGTGTCTGAATATCATCGCACCCAAAGTGTTCCAGAGGTGTTACGGAGATTTCGCCAGGAGTACCCTAATGCACGCCAATCTTCTCGTGGTGCAATTTACAAGAACGTTCGGAAATATCAAAGAACTGGTACAAGCAGAATTCTCAACAGCGAGGGATCTGGTCGACCCCGCAGATCTGCTGAAAACATTCAGGCTGTTCAAGATCTCCTTCAGGAAGAGCCAGTAGTGGGTCAAAGAGTTTCCTGTCGTTGAAATGGCCTGGGAATTCCATCTGCAACTTTCAACAGAATAACCCGCTTAGACTTACGTTTTCATTCGTATCAAATGATACGTCGTCATCTATGAGGCGGGATCAGGGTCACAGTCATCGTCTGAAACTTTGCGCAACAGCATTTTGTCTTTGGTTTGCGGAAATAGCCATAATTTGTTCATCGATTGTCACATTCCAATGATTTTGCACTCGCTGAAAGAAACGATATCTGGATACTAATTGCTGTAATGAAATTTTGATTACAGCAATTAGTATCCAGATATGCCAAATATAACATATCATACATTTCCTTTTTTAGGATTGTTTATGCCTGTTTTACTTCTTTTTGATACGCCCTGAAGTTCGGAAGGGAGCTGTAACCCCCCCCCTTTTTCTCCATGAGGACTGGTTTTCAAGAAGGGAAGGTGTGGGTACAACCATACAACCATAGTTTTGGGCAACTTCATGGCTTTTCAATTTCATGCCACAGTGACGTCACTGAATTCCAGCCAATAGACGATTTGCACAATTCCCATAATGCATTTCGTGCGGTGCCCATTTCCATCCGAAAACTTGTGCCAGAGTTCATGTTTACAATAAAGTACCTTTTAAAGTGAAGTTAATCTTAGATAGTAGAAGAATATCCATAAGAAAACAAAACACCGAGACACTGATGTTGAAATTTACTGCAAAAAATGGCATGGCATTTTCGATCCTAATCGGGTAGACGTTTCATATAGAAGTCCCATTGATGCAAATGAGGTATTGCCATTCATTCCGTCAAGCACTACTGCACAACGTCATACAGCGCATGACGGAATCAACTGTAATACCTCATTTGCATCAATGGGACTTCTATATGAAACGTCTACCCATCATGGTGACCTAATTGTCGCCTGCTGTACGATTGCCGCCATCTTACAATTACGTCACAGATAAAGTAAGATTTCTAGTGTTGATAATACGATCCTAACCGTATGTTTTTATTTTTAGCTGACTTGAGGCCGGTACAAGTTCACGGATGGAAATGGGCACGTCACGAGATGGGGATTGTGCAAATCGTCTATTTTCAATTTTCAGTCAAAAATCGTACAAACACTGGATTTTTTCGATTAACTTGCTTTATAGTACTTGCTTTATAGTAGGCCTATAAACTCTAACGTCCCATCTGTTTCTCCGGGGAGGGAGTGAAGAAATAAGGCATGAGGGGAAAGAGAAAAGTCGGAAATTCGGGTTGTCTCGGACCACGGGCCGAATTAAACGCATTCATATGCATTTCGATATTTTTATGTTTTTTTTTTTATTTTAAATCGGTGATGTGTGCAAATATTATGCTTTTGAGTATCTTTCTTGCACTTCCAACCACCTGTTGCGCACATGAACAGCCTAGTCCTGAAATTGACGTGACATTTATCCACATACAAGCGTACAAGCGTTACCCAACTTACAGGGTGACCATTAGGCCAGATTACTTGTTATGTTCTTTTCTGTGGAGCTAGCCCGGGGTAAATTTGTTCACGATATTGGCAAAAGTTTGATTCTGGGCACCCTCTTGCTACTCCTGAAAACGCATTTCTCAAATTGTTGCTCGGTTTAGACATTGGGGCGAAACAATAAATGTTTACGCGTGCCAATTTGGACCGAAAAACGATCATGTTTTTTTCTCAGCTTTTCTCTACCATCATGCATAACAATATTAATGGCTTTTGTGAGTTGAGAATAGACCGAATTGATTGGATATTTTCCCAATCATTCTACGAATCTAATGTCATCATATAAATCGTTAGAGAAACATTCATTCTAACTTATTTGTATATTGTAGTAACAGATCAATGATTTTTATGAGTCCTCCCGGTGATTAGTTAAAGGGATAAGCAGCGATAATGCGAGAGAATAAAAAAAATGCTGAAATGCTTTAGCTTATAAATCAAAGTTAAGTATATACAATTTCATAACTACTTTAATGTAGGAATAAAAACACCAAGAAGTGAAAAAAAATGAACTATTTGAGGAAATTTGTCATACCGTCTTCCGCAAAATAGACATACAGCGATGACGTCTCAAAATCTATACTAAACATCAGCTGATTGTGGTTTACACCAGTACAGAATAAACAAAGATCAATAATATTTGTGTTTGAGGTCAAACTGTACAGTAATGGTGCACAATATTACGTTTATAAATTTGGGATATTCACACGGAAAGGCTTTTTTGATCTCAATTCGGAATTTTGATACGCACGTATAGAAGTTAAACAGATAAAAAAAAAACGGTTCCTCTAAAAAGCAGACCGCAGACTGCAGACCGCAGACTGCAGACCGCAGACTGCAGACCGCTGAGTGAACTAACTGAAAATATAAATTCATGATCAAACAAATTATAGCCCAACGATCATGACGATGTAATGGGGAAGGACATCAACGACAACAACATGTGAAATTTTACAAAAGAATGTTAAGAACTTTCACAGTTTTGCAAGAAATGATCTAGACAAAAAACATGGAGCAGACTTTAATTGAAATGTGTATTGTTGTGCTATGTTACCCTATACATATTACAGCTGCTATGTACCACCCCAGACCCCAGTATATTGGTACATATCACAATATATTATGATGAATTCAGTCTCCCAAAGAGAATGGGTGATTGTCAAAAATTTCCAGCAACCATTTGTCACTTGGCAAAGAGGCAATAAAGTATCCTATCCAATGCTGTGACAGACATGCAATGCAAGGGCATGAGCAGAGAGGCTCTGGGTCATGAAAGGGCTATAACAAACTACCATGTGACAGTGTGAGAAATACAAGGACAAGGGCAAGTACAACTAGGACAAAGCTAGGACATGGTTACAAATTCCACACTATAAACAGTCTGCATTCCGCGGTCTGCAGTATGCGGTCTGCCTTTTAGTGGAAGAGTCTGCGGTCTGCAGTCTGCGGTCTGCTTTTTAGAGGAACCGTAAAAAAAATACTGCCTTGTCTTTTTTATACACGGATTTCGGGTGAAATGCTTGCAGGTTATGTTAGCACATCTATGCCAGTAACAGAAATACCAAAATACGAAATTTTATGATTTTTTCGTTGTTTCGGATCAACAAATCGCTGCTATCCCTTTAATTAACGTTCTGATCATTAATTAAATCAATAAATCTACCATAAAACCCGCGTTCCAAAATAAAAACAATTAAAAAAAAAGCAGTTAGAAAAAATAAGTATTTTTTCAGCACAAAACGTCGGATTTTCATTTAAAAATCCTCATAACTCCTGGAGCACCGCCCATGCACTTGAAGTGTGTTAAGAAAATGATATGCACCAGACAATTTTTATAGCTTTTGCATTGATGCCCAAAAGTTAGCATTTGAATTAGCCTGCAGCCATTATTAAAGTGTTCTTTGAAATATATTGCTCATTGCAGTGAGGTATTATCAAAAGTTATGCTGACAGTGGGCCTATACTCTAAATGTTAACCATAAGTCCATACACAAAGAAAATAATGAAACAAGTTATGTAAGAACCTCACTATAAGTAATCACCGAAATTAAAATTTTACCCTAATTCGATAAAAATTACACATTTATTGAGCATTGGACATTTTGCTGTATTTCCAAATTACCGCCAAATGCTGTCATTTTAAAAATCTTTTTATAGAACATTACTGTAAATTTCACTGTATTTTTTTACAGTGTACGCCTAACGACCACCTGCCCACAATGTGTTTCTTTGCATGAGATTACGTCTGAGGCCCGTGAGAATTGTTACCTGGGCTTGGTTGAATCCAATTTGACTTTTCTACCAGGGTCTCTGTAATTTGCAAAATACAGAATGCAGAAATTGCAGAGTACCAAGAGTGCGAGATGTCACCAGTAGTAATTGCCCGAATATAAGTTTAAAACATAGAACATAAGCTAAATCGTGTATTTCTTTAATTTGGGATAATAAAGAGTCATCTCACATACCACATAATTAAGCAGCCCTTTACATTATAACCATATTACTCCCACGCCTCTCACCAAATCACAACTTAACTATTTCTTCATGAGGTTATTCCATAATTATAAAGGGATTGTGAAAATAACAAGACCATGCATCCCTCATGCTGGGTTATTCTTGTTTTGGTGGAAAAGATGGATTACATCTATCCTCACTTTGTCTCATTTATTTATTTATTACAATTTAGAGGACTGCCTAGGACGGCTTGGGACAAACCCTACTCTTCTCAAAACTGACTGTGATATACTTACAGGTATGGCTCTATGTACAGTGGGACCGATGGCTTAAAGTCCCCTCCGAAGGACGGAATATTCTCGTAGTTCATTTGTCCAAGTCCAAATGAACCATGGGGAGAGCGGAACTCTAATTTTAATCAATAGTTCTTATACAATTTAAATCCAGAGTATAGTACCCGATTAAATCCGTGCCAGGGGCCCTACCAGGGTTTGAACCGGGGACATCCTGCACCTATAAGGCGGATATCCTAACCAGTGGGTCCCGCTCTCCCTTCAGTCAGCTCATTTATTTTTGATAAGTTGTAGGTTTATTTTTCTTTTACAGGTGCTATACCAATCATAAATTGGGGATTAGGGTGCATATAGTTTAGTGTTCGGTACTAAGGAGTCAATTTTTTGGGTTAAATATTTAAACAGTAATGCATGACTTTTTATGGAAAAACACGGAGTTAAATATTTTACCAGTATATGCATAACTTTTTATTAGAAAAACACGGAGTTGAAGATGACCAATCCTTACTCTTTCATACATTGTATCAGTGTTTGTGTATGATGTTTGTGTGTGTAAATCGTGTGTGCATCACATGTGGGTTGTGTGTGGTGTGTGTGTGGGGATATGTTAGTCCTGATAATTGAGGATACAGCTCACAACTCAAAGTGTGTTGCCAACTCGCACCCATTGTACTCGCCATTTTCGGCATTTTGCAAATTACAGAGACGGTTTTAGTTCTACCTATGTAAACCAGTTATAAAACTTTCTAGTTCAGGCTCCAACCAGTCAATAACTTTTCTGTTTCAGGTGCCCTAATTCCAATGTAATGTAGTTTTAAGACATTTAATTCTTGTAGTCGTGTCCTTGTGTTATGTAAGGAATAATTCTAAGCCATATACTTGTAGGCCCTTATTTTTCGTCTTTCTTTTTTTATTTACCATTAACGTTTGCATTCTATTCTTGTTTAAAACCCAATCACTGTACGCTTCCTGTCTTTGTTTGTTTTTGTTTTGTAGTTCCTCACGATTTACAGTGTTCGTTAAAATCAGGTCCTTCACTTCAAGTTTTGCACACACCCTTGTTTGAGAACATCACCTGCACCATCCACGTTTAGCTCTAAGTAGCTGCAAGTGGATTATCATTCAAGATTCAAGGCCCTTGTTCAGAACGTTGCTGATCATATTCGGTTTCCAAACTCGGTTGCCAAAGAAATGACGCGCACTTTTCTGGAAACGCCCGTGTCCCTTTAACACAGAGAACAGGAAAAAGAGTCGTAAACGGACAATAGTTTTTTGTTGTTTTACATTTTATTTGATTGCATACCCACTATTACTACTTTCCTTCCCCTTCATCAAAGAAATGGAAAGGAGAGTTACGTTCTTTTTTGTTTTACTAAAAAAGTACAAATAAAGACCTGAAAACGGAAAATTTAAGCATTTGGTTTTTTTTTGTACTTCTCTCTCTCTTTGAGGAAAACCAAACTACCTTATAATGTTCGTTTGTCATCTTAAAACAAGCAGATAAATTCACAATTGATAAAAAAAGGACTTTGTTTTTCTTACTCTATTTTTAACCTACAAACACGCAAAACTAAAAAAAATGTGTTTTGTTATACTAAAACGAGTTTTAAAAACAAACTATACGTCAACGTGGGCCGTTCCATTTTGACATTCGCATCCTGCCATATTAAAGGTGCTTGTTCCGATTTATGTCTATTATGTTCTCTACTTGATATGAGAGCCTGGCACTTGCACACACGCCCCATCAAATACCATGGAAAACAAACTTGCAGTTTTTATGGTAGAAGCAATAACGCATATTGCAAAGCCCTATACAATACTGTGCTAATATTGATGGCTAACCATTAAAACGGCGGTTTTTTGCTTATATCTTGAGAATGAAATGGATTTGAGGGCTCAAATTTCAGGACGAAAATGAGAAAATACGGCCTTTCATCTAACATCAAAATCGATACTACTTCCGGGTAAATCAGGGGGTCCCAAAGACGATTGGAACATGCATCTTTAAAATCACATGTCTATGGCCTCGTATACCCACGTCGTGAAGAACGCAACAACTTCAAATAAATAATATCTCACAATAATATCTCCCAAGTGATATGAGGCTATAGACTAGACATTCGACAGGGAATACATAAATACTTTAATTATAAATTTATGTGATATCCCATATTAAAATTCCCTAGGAAGACGTTCTATACAGTCACTGCTTTCTCGGACGTCGGGGCAGGGCTGTAGCTTGAATTTTGTTCAAGTTCAATACTTCTGCAGAGCAACACGCATGGCCGACTACACCTTTCTCCTTCTGTTTGTACAAATGGAGAAAAACAATTATGCGATTAAAATTAGAATTTGAGCATGAGCAGTAGCATTTGATATGTTCATTGTCGTGTTCAGCGATATCTTTGAATTTATTTTTCACAATTACAAGCACTATTTTTACACAACATAAGAGGACTGGGCCGTCACCAACAGAGTTTAATCCTTCGATCTTCAAGGCGAACACCACTATAAACGCTCCATTGAAATACACTTAAAGCAATAACAGCACAATTTTTGAAGAGCGCCCCATTTTTCAAAATTTGAGATTTTTGCACAGTTGTGTTGGTAATTGTCTAGTAAACTATACCTGCGAGTGGTAATGCTAAAAATGCGTATTTGTCATAAAAGAAGCGATTTTGTAATTAGAATCGGGATCCCTGCAGATTGTAATTTAATGGCGGAGCTAGAAACGCTAAATTTATGTCTGTCCATGATGAAATAGTGTCACCTCACGAAAATGATCTCTAACTTGACTATATAGTGCCTGAACCGACGGAACAACTAATGGATGAGCGTAGACACGTACATGACACAATTTCCTGGCTATTTCATATTGGAATGACTTTTCCAGCAGCCGTTGAATTATTATCGGAGATCTCCGATATTAATTATTCTAATTATAACATTTTGAGTTTTGAGTTCTACCATTCACAGGTATTGTTTACTAGTCAATTACCAATACAACTAGCTACAACTATGCAAGAATATCAAAATATCCGGGAAATTGGGGGCGCTCGTCAAAAAAATGTGCTGTTATTGCTTCAGTTAATATTACCACATCGCGATCTCATGGACAGCACCATCAGTATTTTGAACAAGATGTACGCCTCATAGCCACTTTCGACCACAGCCGCAAGTCGAAAGCCTAATAGTTTCTACACAGAATTGATCAAAATTTGGTGATAAGTTCAGTGATGATCAAGCTATATCCTGACACTTATATCCTGACAAGATTGCTGTGCAAATCTAGTAGGGTAGGAGTGGGAAAATAGTAATGTGCAATTTGCCACATAAACTATAATGTTGATTTCTTCTCGAAAACACTCTTAGGAGTTGGCGTACAATATTAAAAATCGCCATACGCAGGCTTTTTGTGCGCAAAAAATAAGTAAAATGCGGTTTTGACATCCCACTTCCCTTGAAACAAGAAACAATTAAAACAACCATATTCGATGATTAGATATCCAGTAGTCTTTTTGAACATGAATACACACGGCACCATCACATTCGATTTCAAGAGTCTTAGTTTGATTTCGCGAGATGTCTCACAACGCGTACATCTAGATATTTTGACTCATAAATTGCCACTTGCCGACAAGGAATCGAATTTGAAAAAAAATTGTGATATTTTCAGTGACGATCAAGCTTATACATTTCCTTTTTCTCATAATATAACCACACTCGCTAAAAAACCACACCCCAATTGCCAAAATATCCACACATTATTTATTTTTTGGTTTTTTTTTACCGGACCTACCTACCATTCCCCCAAACATGGCCAACGCGGAACGCCTTGGATGCGGCTCCCGCCGTAGTGTATTATGTTGTGTGCCCTTCAGTCCACCATTTGATGGAAACATCAATCGCTCGGACCAATTGGACTCTACCAATATTTATTCGTGCCAAAAAAAGAATGACAAAATAAAACTGAACACCCATGCTATCCCATGTCTCCGGTTTGTTAGCGTGTACGTGGGTACGGTGAAGATCATATTTAACTACATTTCGCGTTCTCGGCTTTCGCGCTCGTGTATATTCAAAGAATATAAGCTGTGGGCCGCCCCATGACTTTGACCCTGGCACTGACCTTTGACCTCATCAACATATGAGGGATTGCATGGCACCTATAAACAAGTTTGGTTCCAATCGAACTTCAAGTTTGCAATTTAGTCCATTTTACATTTTAGCCCATTTTTCAACTTGACCTCACATGACCTTGCCTTCCAACATTACCTTTGCCCCTCAACATATGAGGGACCCATTGTGCACCTATGACGAAGTCAGTGGTTCCAATTGAAGTTTCAAGCTTTTCATTGAAGGTCAATTAACAAAAACTTAACAATGTAGTGACACACACACCCCCACCACACACATCCACACACACGATACACACACCTCACACACACGCGCCGCACACTGTAAGAAGGGGGGACACTACAATCAAAGTAAGTTGTGGTGTCAACACTAGGATATTGCGTAAGTTGGGTCCTGCCACTATAGCGGGCAGGCCCACAAAAATATTGGCTATGTACTACTTCCTATTCTTCCCGTCTTCTAAAGGTCTGTGGGCAGATTGCTTCCCTGTGTTTTTTTCTGGAAGAAATTAAGCTAGAAGATCCGGCTAGAATAAATTAACTCCAAAAGATAGAAAAGGTAGCGGTGTCCATAGTTAGCAGTATCATGATGAACGGCCGCTATGATGCCGCTAACACGGGCCGACATTGAATGACCATTCCTAGTCCGATGCTCCTGGAATTGTGAAAAAATACAATCGTAGTTTGTGAATTCGGTTTCCGTCTATTACGTGCTTCGGCCGGTTCCCCGACACTTCCGTACACTCCTGCATGAAAATCTGGTGGTATACCACAAATATTTCATGGCAGGATTGAACTATATAATAAAAAAAAGAAAAAAACTTATAAGTTTTTTCTTTTTTTTATTATATAGTTCCTTAGAGGGCGCCTCGGAGATTTCCCAATAAGACAATTTTCAACCAAATCGCGATTTTTTTTAAAAATTATTTGTGTGATATACTAGTGCGTGTCTACAAGTGAACCACCTAAGCTCACATCAATGTCCTTCATAGAAATCGAAACTCTGTAATGGTACTTGTGCTAGTATATACAGGTCTTTAGCTTCCTGCTTCATATTATTTTGTGATTTAAAAAAACAATTGATCTCAAATTTTGGAATTGAGCAGTTTAGGTGATTATCTTTAATTTTAGTTGGCTATCTTTATTTAAAACACACACAAAAAATATTTCGAAATCTCGAACTTTCCACTTTAAGCTTGTTGATGTTCAGGATGTATGCATACCTTGGTAGAAGCGAATGTACGTACACACTGGCAGACTAGCAAAATATCTATTTCGACGAAGCGTTAACGAAGATTAAAAATCTGGCAAGTATATAGTGTGTACGTTCTTCCTTTCAATATTTCAACGAATACAAAGATTGAAACAAACTGTGCTTACTGGAAATAATGGCCCTTGGTATGTACAACCAACCACAATCACCCTCCTTAATTCAACGAGTGTGCGTACCACACTAGTAAAATCTCATTATGAACAACCATTTCATTGATCATGTTAATCGAAGAAGCTGATTTGCTTCACTTGAATTAGTAAATTTAATCTTCGTTGAAATATGAGCGTATTAATCTTCGTTAACGCTTCGTCGAATTAAGAGATTTTGCTAGTGTGTTACGGGGGTAAAAAATATTAAACCATTTCTCGGAACACATGGTTTGTAAAATACAAATATCAATTTAAGGGGAAAGGGTACCAGTTCAAATACAACTTGTTTGTCTTCTTCCATTTTCACCTAAAATCTAACTTTCACCAATGATTAGGGAAGTAGTCATTTGAAAAAGAAGAGGGATAACATGGTCTTTAAACAAAACTTTAAATTCCTAAAATGGGCATCAAATTAACCTTCTCCAGATTAAATACCATCTTTTTTGTTAAGATTTCTGCCGTCACGAAGACTAATTCAAATTGTGTGTTAAATATCCGTATTGTTAAAATTATCATATTAAGAACAAGAATAGTAAGAACATCTTATTAATACAGATGAACTTTCTTGATAAATATTGGCTAGTTATACAAGGAAAAGGTGGTGTTCAAGTTCAGCGATATATGCACTTCAACATTTTGAATCATTTTGACTTGTTTAAGAGGAAAATTGTGACATTGGATTATCAATACCTTTAAAGGAGTTATCCTTAGCTTTTAGGAAGAGTTCCATATGGTACCCACCTTCAAAGTTCTACATGCTACACATGTTGTTTTTTATTTGGCCTTACAAATTAAGGGGGTACAAAACTTACCTGGACTGGCGTTGGGAAAAGTTCCCCGGAGAATATATATATTAACTAAATGAAGCGGTGATTCCAAACTTTCCTATCAATCGGCCACAATGGTACGTTCCCTCCAGGGGCTGATAAACAGATTTAAACCGGAATGGAGAAATGTTAGATGAGAACGGTAATGTATTGTGAATATTGCAAAGAATAAAAGCACTTGCGTTTTGGTAAGTTATATTTTGAACATGTACCTCATTGGACACTCTCCCACTTAGTGACCAATGGGATACAATAACTTCAGCAAACAAGTGGAGCTAACGATTTTTAGCACTTCGCCCCCTCACTTTCCCCGATATCAATTACCAATGGATACACATAACTTTAGCAAACAGTGGAGCTAACGATTTTTAGCAATCGCCCCCTCACTTTCCCCAATATCATTTACAATGGATCACAATAACTTCAAGCAACAGTGAGCACTAACGATTTTTAAGCAACGGCCCCACACTTCCCCATATCAGGGACCATGATCACATAACTTCAGCAACAGTGGAGCAACGATTTTTAGCAATCGCCCATCACTTTCCTCCCCACTTTCCCCAATATCAGTGACCCATGGATACACATATACTTCAGCAAAACAGGAGCTAAACGATTTTTAGCAATCGGCCCCATCACTTCCCCCAATATCAGTGACCCATTGCATACCATAACTCAGCAAACAGTGGAGCTAACGATTTTTAGCATCGGCCCCATCACTTCCCCCAATATCAAGTGACCAATGATACCATAACTTACAGCAAACAGTGGAGCTAACGATTTTTACATCGGCGGGCCCCCTCACTTTCCCCAATATCACTGGACCAATGGGAAAAAATTAACACAATAACTTCAGCAAACAGTGGAGCTAACGATTTTTAGCATCGGCCATCACTTTCCTTCCCATATCATGTTACCAAGGATACACTAACTTCAGCAAACAGTGAGCTAACGATTTTTAAGCAATCGGCCCCATCACACTTCCCCAATGCAGTGACCAATGATACAAATAACTTCAGCAAACGTGGAGCTAACGATTTTTAGCAATCGCCCCCATCCAACTGTTCCCCAATACCAGTGACAAATGGATACACATAACTTTAGCAAACAGTGGAGCTAACGATTTTTAGCAATCGTGATCGTCGGCCCCATCACTTCCCCCAATATCAGTGACCAATTGATAACCTAACTCAGCAAACAGTGGAGCTAACGATTTTTAGCAATCGGCCCCATCACTTCCCCCAATCTCAGTGACCAATGTATACACATAACTTCAGCAAACAGTGGAGCTAACGATTTTTAGCAAATCGACCCGTATGCGGAGGAGAAAACAACTTCCGGGTTTCCCTTTCAATCTTTTGGAGTTAGGGCTATTGTTTTATATTGTTATGCAGTTGAAAAGATTTCAGAGTTATATCACCGCTCCGATTCAGATGGGGTATTTTTATGACTTGACACAAAATAACGTCCTTGTTCGCATCTAAACATCTTAAGTTTCAATCAATAGTGTGCGTTCATTTGCTTTTAACGTATTTTTTCACATTATTTATTTGAAAAGGGCAGAAAGACAAAAAGTCATGAACGAAATGTTGTTGGGGCAAGCTTTGA
Source organism: Ophioderma brevispina (assembly GCA_023653785.1). Taxonomy (NCBI): domain Eukaryota; kingdom Metazoa; phylum Echinodermata; class Ophiuroidea; order Amphilepidida; family Ophiodermatidae; genus Ophioderma; species Ophioderma brevispina. Next base: position 12,006 of record JAMKCH010007469.1, on the reverse strand, counting down.
CGTTGACCTAACAACATGTTCAGCAAACAAAATCCTTAACTTCAATTTTCCGCGTTTACAGAAGAAACTAAGTTCAATGGTAATTCAACCGACCTTTGCATTATACGGTTACCAACCGCACTTGGCGGCGATTATTTCCCAAACAACATTTTTATAGTGATCTCATCATGTACAAGCACCATTACATTACTAATTTCCTTCCTTCAAAATTATTGAAAAAGAGTCTCATCAAATCGTAATAGTGCTGTCATCTCTTCCTTTTTTTTCTGTCTTTAACACTGTTTGTACTCCGGTATCCTTGGGGGGGGGGGGGGTTTGAGTCGGCTGTCCTTCGTTCAATGTAATTTGTATCGTATTGTCTGTCCTGTCTTGTTTTGTCTTGATTTCTAATCCTAATTATTTTTGTCTGCTTTTGTCGCGTAACGTGGTAAGTTAGGTGAGGTTTACTGCATTTTCACACGCTAGTAGCGTTAGCAGCGACCTCGTTCATTCACTATTTTCTAATTCAATAATCTATATACTCTGATTCCCCTTGTGAAATCCATCTTTACCTTTATTATAATTGAATTCTGTATTTCACGTTTGATGTGATGATTTGATTAACAAATAAATTTGATTTCATTGATTATATGACATAAGGTTGCATAATCAAAGTCGGGGTTCGGATGCACGTGCGTGCAATCCGAGTGCTAGTCTTTTCAAAGACCTTAACGGTAGGAGGGCGCTATAAAACGTTTCGGCTGCGGAACTGCCTAAAGCCCTAAGGCTATATCCTGTCACGAATATTTCAAAATGACACTGTTTTACAGCGCGGTTAATCCCGCTAACCCGAGGGATTTGAAGAAATCAATTATTTATTCCAAAATTATGATATTACGAAATTTATTGAACTATTGTTTAAGAAGTGATTTTGTAAATGTCACTGGGAGATGACATAGTAATGCACGTATCATTTCCCCAAATTTTACCGTTTTGAAATTCCCCATGCCCAAATCGATATTTGGTTGGGCATGATATCTACATCTTTATGTAAAGTATTTTGTCTTACTCCCTATCGGCACTAAGAACACATGCCACCCCACCGACACCCATGTATGAACACAGAGGCACAAGCGTCCTGCCGAATCTATTCAATGAGAAACCACATGATGGTAAGCTGGATTTCCACTGCACCGGTTAAAAAGGATGCTAAATAGTCATTGACGCCGAGATCAGAGGTGCTCAGATAGAGTCCATAGTACAAAACATTTTATTCACGAACCTGTAATATTTATGTGAAATTATGCATCCAGTGTGTTTATTTATGACTGATACAACAGCAAAGCTAATACATCATAAATAAACTATTTGCCTTTTTAATGGCTTTAAAGTGATTAAAAATCCTCTGTTGTAATCTTGACTGGCTTGAAATCGGGGGGGGGGTCGAAATGTAACTAACAACTCTCACCGAAATCGACAAAATGTTGTTGCGGTATCGTCAAAGATATGAATCGCCATCCAAATTACATAAGCTTCAGGTGTGGTTTTTGGCCCGAAATTATGCTCCATGACCATATGGTCCAGTCCTTGAGCATAAATAATATCTATCAAATTTGAATGCACTTTCCACGACATGGCATATGCCTCCTGGAAGCAGTATTGACTAGTTTCTCCACTGGCTCTGCGTCACAGGACCTATTTGCCCATATGCTTCTGGAGCATTGTAATCAAATATGCTTGAGGAGCATATTCAGATACGCTCCTGGAGCGTATTGACTTAGAATATTTTTCCAGATTAAATGCTCCAGGAACAATATGCTCCAGTACCATATGGATCCTTGACCTATGCTCCTGGAGGCATAATTTCGGGCCAAAATAAATTTATTTGTTTAACACTATTGATTAATCCTAATACCACTCGCTTCTGCTTGACGCATACCCCCTAACCCCGCAGCCGCGCGCATTGTCTGTAAAGCCGCTACAACTAACGCCGGGGATCCCGTCTGCTCATTCAGTCACCGGTAAGGGTATTTAGCAGGAGCCGGCTTCGTTTTCAGTTTGTAGACTTATTGTCCTTGTTGAAAGTATTTTATTATTCAAAATTATTTAATATTAATTATTAAATATTTTTAATTTTCCTGTAAGTACTTTTTCTAAAAAGGAATTTTATTATGGGAATAATAGCCAATTTTTTAAAAAATAAAGATTGATGACGTCACGCATTGATTGGTTTATTATTTTGGCTTCGTGGGACCCAACAGGTAAAAATGACGTACGTATCCCTACATTGGGGGAAAAAAACAACCGATTATCGTATTCGTACGTCGGTTTTTGAATCTGTAGGGAAAAGGTAAATTTGTACTGTTTTAACATAATATACGTGTCTTTTTGGAAAAAAATATAGGCACTTTTGGGGGGCAGAGGGTCATATGTACAAACCTTGATTTAACATAGTCGGATTTATATTACGGTCGCCCCCGAAGAGCACACTGATTCTGATACCTGAACGTGCCTGTAACCTGACAACGTGACCCAAATATTCATCTCGTTACCGTTTATAACTACAATCGGCAAAGCAGCAGCATTCTGTATCTCTGTTGTCAGCACAGCGTAATCATCCAGGAGTGCAATGGTTTTTTGGGGTGTTAATATTATAAGGGGCTGTTTTGATATTAGAGTGAGCGGTGCGCATGGCTACGAGCGCCTAGCTCGTAGGCCATGGCGCGTATGGTTCAAGGAAGGGTATTATGTTTGATAGAGATACTTTTGCAGGGGAAGTTTTCTGGAGTTTTTTTGTACCATTCAATCCAAACCAAATTACAAAGGCACAGCTGAAATTCAACACCTCATATCACCTGAAACTGGATTAAACCAAGTTTCAGGGGTCAAATTCGGAACCCAATGTTATTTCATGCAAGGTTAAATGTTCAATTCATGCCGTGACATGACCTGCTATATTACTGTTTCATGGCTACACTAAGGAGCATTATTTTGCATTGATTTGAATTTGTTGAACCTGTTGAAAAACAATTTAAGATAATGCTGGTACCCCATGCTGGTAAGACGGGTCCCATTGAAAAGTACACACTATGACTGAACTGCACTGAAAATTATATATTTATTAATCTCCTGGAGATGGCCTCGCCACGATAGTGTTGAAAAAAAACAACCATGTGTGCGCTTGCCCGGATTCAAACCGCAACCGGCGACCTTCGTATTACATGCACGAAGACGCTCGAACGACTGAGCTATCAAAGCAGTTCGGTAGAAGAGCGATAGATATCATCTATAGGTGGTAGGTTCGAACGGTGTCTTTACTACACCTTCAAATGATTGAAAACTAGTCTTTCCTACAGTATAGTCTCACATCTGATCGATTACGCTGTTGTGACAAACGGGATACAATGCTTGCTGCTTTGCCGTATTGTTTAAAACGGTAACGAGATGAATAGTTTGGTTGCAAGTGTCAGGTACCAGGTCACGTGTCAAGTATCAGGTATCAGTTTGCTCTCGGGGGCGACCCCGATCTATATATAAATCCGACTAGGTTAAATCAAGGTCTTTACATATGGCCCTCTGCCCAGAGTGTATGATTTTTCCCAAAAGACACGGTTTATTATGTATGACAGTACAAAATTACTTTTCCCTAACTGATTCAAAAAACCGACGTACGGATGACGATAATCGGTTGTTTTTTCCCAATGTAGGGATACGTACGTCATTTTTACATGATGGGCCCCCGAGGCAAAATAATAAACCAATCATGCCGTGGAGTCATAAATCTTGATTTTTTCAAAAATTGGCTGTTATCCCATAATAAAATTCCTTTTTAAGATTCAACATCTGTATATATTGTTCTTTAATAATTAATAAAATCAATTTACCGCATGAATGTAAACTGGGTCCATAAGTCTACAAACTCAAAACAAAGTAGCGGCTAAAATACCGTACGTGGGACTGTAATGAGCAGACGGATCCCCGTTTTAGATTAATAGCGGAGGAAAAGAAAAGGGAGAGAGGGAAGGAGGCCTGGTGCGCGTGAGGTAGTCAAAAGAGGTGGACTATAAATGTGGTGAGTACCAGGGAGGGGTAGGACACGATCTGCGCGATTTGGGGATTGGGGGATTTCCAAACGGGTTTAATTTGTGAAAACTGCGCGCAGTTACTATGGCGGTCTCGGTCCCATTGACATTAAAAAATCATCTCTTAAACCTTGTTCAAAAGATCTTAGTAAATCATCGATAATTAAGAAAAAAAAATGAGTTCACCATCAATCTGCTTCTGTTTAAACAATTACCTGTGCATAACTCAAAACTCCAGAAGAAAAATTCCCATGAAAAATAGTAGGGAACTACGACAAACATAATACCCTTACACATACGCGCCATGGCTACAGGAGCTATGCGCTCTGTAGCCAGCGCACCGATACACTCTAATCATTCAAAACAGCCCCCTATTATAATTATTATACACCCCAAAAAACATTGCACTCTGGGTCCATTTGACATAGGACAAAGGAATCGCGAAAGCTTGCAATTCCCATTTTGTGTTTAGTGTTATAGTCTTTGATGTTGTAATATGGCGCTTTTTTAAGCTGCGCCTTAAAGTTGCACTGTTACGTTAGTAAATTATTAAGATGTGGTATAGTCTCTGAGAATTTGGCTTAGGACCACGATTTGAGATAATTAAATAAAACTATTCATTATGTCGGATATTTTAATGCCATTGTGGCCCTTTAAGCCTAGTGTGCAGGTGTGTGTGTGGGTTGTGTTTGTGTGTGTGTAACTTGTAAACACCCACGATCGGGGACATTTCTAGCCTAAAACCTCCGATCTGGGACATTTGACGGACCGGGACGTCCCCTATCGTAGGACCTATACCAGGGGGTGGCCCTATGTCTAAAAGTGCAAAAATGGCCTGACCCAGTTTTGGGGTGGGCTAGAAAAACAACAAATTTGTGTGTTTTTGACCCATACCCACTGATAGGAACATGAAAACACACAAACCAAGCCTGACACCCCACTGATCGGTCCCGATTCAGTATGGTTTCGGACTAGGGTCCCCTATCGAACACACATACAAGAGTGTGTATGTGTGTGTGTCAAGTTTGTATGTTCGTGTGCACTGTAGGCATGCAATGTGTGGTATGTGTGGGTCTGTGTGAGTATTGTTTGGACAAGTCTGTATCTCGTATACATGTCTAACGTGGAAAAACAAAAACAATGACAACTATCTTAACAATTGTAGAATAGATCTGAGAGTCTGGCTCTCAGATTGGGTGTGCGGAAAAGGTCCCACGTTTTCAGCTTCAGTGGTATCTTTTCTGATTAAAACGGAAAATGCATGTGGATGGTGAATAGGAAAAATGGAGTTAATAGGAGAGTTTCGTTCTACAAGCCACGAAGGTTCTCATGTACTCCTAAAACAATCATTGTGTTAGCGATGTTTAGTTATAAATTGTAGACTGATGTTCCTAGAAAACAATATCACACAATATAGTCAACGATACCGTCAGTTTATTATTTTCTCAAATAAAACGTGGAAGTGAGGTTGATGATTGTAAAATGGGATCCCGGAAGATCCCAAGTACTTAATTTGATAGCTGGCTTATTGATAATGTTAAATAATAAAAAAAAATACAGCAAGTAAACTTGCGTCATCCCCCTGCATGGCAAGATGGCAGTCTGGACATGACCTCAGATGACATTGGACTTGGTCCATGACCTTTGACATATCCACATATGTGGAACCCCGATTTCCCATTAACCAGTTCTGGTTTAAATGAACAGACGTGAAAAACGAAAACCTAACCAAACTGGAAACACATACATACCAGCACGACCCTAGATGGACCTTTGAGCTTGGTCTTGACATTTTGACATTATCAACATATGAGGAACGCCTATGCACCCAATTCTAGTTTTAAATCGGGACTTAACTTTTAGAACAAGACGTGAAAACTAACAAAACAACACACATACGGATATGCGCGCTATCGCAAAATCCAATGTTTTTCAACAGGGGATAAAAACAAACCTATACTGTCACAGATCAGATCATTGACTGGGCGGGGAGGACGGATTCCGTTGGCATCACTTGTGCCAACACGTACGGAAAATTAACATTCTATATATAAATAGCCAATAAAAGTCCATATATTCTATGGTGTGTTCACATCTTGCGAAACGGACATTTTCTGTCATACCCATATAACGATTATTATGTTAAAGGTCCCAGGAAATGCAAATAGAATTGATGTGGTTTGTGTCAAGTATACAAGGAGGGACTAGAAAGCATTCAATATTTGGGTTAGTGATGACATCATTAGTGAAACTATTGATTTTTCAGAGAGTAATAGAAAATTCAAGGTGACTTGTGTGAATCTATTCATGACACTGACTGAAAATCAATAGTTTCACTAATGATGTCACTGGTAGTGTATTCTTTTTTCTGGCCCTGTTTATTGGAATGGAATGTTCCATAAAGATTTGAAGTAGGTTTATCATCTGATTTCCTGGGACCTTTAACGTCATGCGTCACAATAAATGCAAAACGTGACCTATGACAAATCAGGTCTTGTTAAGAAAATTTGAGCAAGATGTGGTTCGACACGAGCCAGCTCATGTCAATACGTCAGGTATACGTGAAGTGTGTAACATATTGCAAATGGGCAGTATATTCCACGTTTGTAAATGTTACGTGCTCGGACGTCATGAAGTCGATACGCGTGGTAGGTCCCTAAATACGTGAGAATGAGACTAAATTTGAATAACAACGTTCTAGGGATTTTTGAAAAGGCGCAAAATTATTTTTCAAATGCATTTTTCTCGCTAAAGGGTAAAAATCAAAGACAATTTAAGAAATTCGTCAAGCGGTTTTGGAGAAATCGATCAGGCAAATTGGGGCAAAATAATGCTTATTTAGGGATTTTTTGTTAGTATCAAACATCAGGTGGTCCCACCTGATTGGATACTATGCGCGGAAGTTAGTCTGATATTTATAGATTACATCACAATTGAACCGGAGGTCGGACCAAAACTGCATCCTTGGGGTAGCGATAAAATCACCCCGCCCATTATGTGTAAAAAGTTCACTTTTGCCAGAATCCACTAAACTATACTCTTTACCGTCCGAAGATTTTTAATACACTATACCATTTAAACGGATTTTAAGGGAAAAAAGCGACTAAGACTATTTAAAAGCTTTTAAATGACAGCAATCGAATAATTTTTTCGCGTAATGTTGTAAAAATATAAAGGAGAATCATTTTGATCTGCAAGAGATTGTTCTGCATATCATAAACATGATAAACAAGCCTAACACGGTCACTAGCATATTCCACATTTTGCGGTTTTGATCACTTAAGCAATTCATGAAATCATTTAGCGTTTTAACTGTTTTGCAAAAGAGTAAAAGAAAACCTACCTCGAGTATTTTCACCTGGTCATCAAACAGTACTTCGGGTAATTCAACCTTGTTAACTTTGGCTGCTTTACGTAGAATTTTTTCTGCTTTCTTGTATTCGCCTCTGCTGATGAGCCAACGAGGTGATTCGCACAAAACGCTACGAGGTAAAAATACACATTAACCCCCAAAAAATCCAGAGTTCTCTAATTAAAAAAAAATATATCTTTAATCATTCAATTAATGGTTTGTTTAACAATGCACCATGTTCTGTTGCACTTCTTTGCAACTTCGGATTATTCCTTCATGTAATATTCCATTGACCTAGTCAATACTTATAAATGAGGGATTATATGCCCGACTGAATTAAAGAGACACTGGCACATTTGAAAAATACTGCACCCTCAAGATTTTTAAAAATTGATATTCTTGCATGGTTGTAAAACTTTTATATACATTAGCCCTCACCTGAAATGATTAAGACAAAATCAGCGTCCTTATGAAGTTATGGATAAATAGAAATATTTTATAATTAATGTTGCCGGCGACATTAATTCAGCACACGACGGAAATGGCATTTAACACAAGAAACGCACGCCGTATGCATGATTCCCACGGCATGTACCCTGTTTGACCGGTCTGTGACCTTTGTGGTTTTAATACCAATGAGTACGAGTCTACGATATACACATTTGTTGATTAAGTTATGGAAAACTTAAAAGTTAGCCTACAAATTACCTGGATGTCTTTAACCTCTTATTAACGCCCCTATCTGTTTTTGAGGATGTTATTTTTTATGTGTAAAACGTATCTCTAATCTTCCAATGGCCTAGACTATCATTTGAGAGCAAATTGAAGAATTTCATATTTTGTGAAAATGTGCCAGTGCCTCTTTAAGCTCAATAATCCCTCATTGAAGGCTTGGCCAATATTACACGAACTTGAATTCCCTCTTCTTGTCTGTGTGTCTATGACACGATGACATCTGACATGATGCTAGGTATGTTGGTACTCATTTTGGTATTAATGGAGAGAGGACGATTATAGCTATCTATTAGTACCAAAATCAAGTGTCTCTGATATTCCTGCGTCGTACTAGGAGCGTTGGTACTTACCTCCCGAACAGGAGTGGTTTCCACCTCCATCTAGCACTTTGGTATCACTTTTATTAACGTTACTATAAGATCGAGGGTGTTGGTCTTTCATGAAAATTGAAGTCAAATATCATCTGACAATTTTGCAACCGAAATAGGGGGGTGGGGGTAGTTCTCTTCTAGCATAACTTCACATTATTTCTTTAACAGTTGTGCCATGAATGTGAAGTTATGCAAAACCACATGGAATACCTTTTCCCCTGTTACCAGCATAAGCGGGCAGTTCCAAAGGCCCAACTTTTGCAGACTGCAGACGAGCAAAATATCAAAGCAATTCAGAATCGAGTTGATATATTTCCTTAGATCATAAATTACCTTTTGAAATAGTTAATCCCAAAAATTTGTCAAAAACAGTAAAAATCCATCATTTTTCCAGAAAAAAACAACCTTTCTCATACAGATTGATTGTAATCGCAATTTTCTTCAAAATTTTTATTTCTACTTCTTTTAGTTTTTTTCAAAAAAAAAAACCAATATCACACATTATCATAGGATCAAGTTGTGTTGATAGTGAAAACAGGGATATATCGTACATTTAGAAGGTATTTTGAGATCGACAAAGTTGAGGTAGATAACAGTGGAAAGGTATTCCATTTGTTTTTGCATAACTTCACATTCGTTAATGACAACATGTAAGACTAATGTGAAGTTATGCTTAGCAGAACTAGGGGGGGGGGGGTAGCAAGGCGGAAAAAACTGAAGGGGGTAAACACCCCTCGGAGATGAGGTTAAACTTCCATCCCTCTCATGATATATTTGTAATTGGACCTTTTCAAATATCCAGGGGACATTCTTTGTATCAGGATTGGCAATTTAATAAACTATTGCTGCTTAATCGCTTACTTTTGGGACTGAGGTGAATTGAGATATTCGAACTTGAAAAGGTGCAGAATTTTACCCACTGATTGGCGGGCCATCTTGGATGGGCGCAAGAAGGGTTTTTAAGAAACTTGGCCCTTGACTTCCTCACCAAACTAACGTCCTATCTTGCATTGATTAAGTACTTACGGAACTAGTAGGAAGATCGCAAACCAATGGAACCGAAATAATAACTGTAGGTGTCTCCAATCACGAAACAATAGCCTAGAATCGATGTAACCATAATGCCAACAGCGAAAAACAGCCAGAGCACATTGCCTATCATTGCTCGCTTAGAAGGACCAACGATTTCACTCTCCTGGAACATTAGAAAAAATAAGTGTTCAACTCCCGCAGCTGCTTGTGTGATATTTTGTGATTTTTTTTAAATGTTTAAAAGGTGCTTGTTCTGATCCCATGTCTATTGTGTTCTCTCCTGGGTGACTATAAAAACAAAGATCCCAGACCCAAAACCAAAGACCCAAACCCACGACCCCCTCAACTATAAAACAAGCCCCGCCTGAAGCTATAGAAACAAGACCCGTCAATATATAAAACAAAAACCTCCTCAACTATATAACAAAGAACCCTCACCGATAAAACAAAGACCCAATCAACTATAAAACAAGAGACCCTCAACTATAAAACAAAGACCGACCGACAGACCCCTCACTATCCAAACAAAGACGCACCTAACTAATAAACCAAAGACCCCCCTCAACTAGAAGCAAGACCCACCACCTATAAAACAAAAACCAACTAACTATAAACCAACGACCCCCCCTCAACTATAAAACAAGACCCCTTCAACTATAAAACAAAGACCCCTCAACTATAAAACAAAGACCCCCCCTCACTATAACAAAGACCCACCTAACTATAAAACAAAGCCCGAAGACCCCTCAACTATAAACCAGACCCCCTCAACTATAAAACAAAGACCCACCTAACTATTAAAACAAAGACCCCCTCACTATAAAACAAAGCACCCCCTCCACTATAAACCAAGAACCCCCTCACGATACCAAAGACCTCTCAACCAGGCTCCGATAAATTTTATTTTTGATGGGCAGGCTTGTCAACTTTAACTTGCCCGAATATGCCGGAAAATAAATTATATGTGAAAATTACCCGTCAATCAGTGATGTTCCGAGTACATACGGTCCGTCGGTACCCCCGTCGGTACTTTCTAAAAATCTGTAGCTGTTGTTTTGAGCGCGAGGTTCATGATATGAAATACAGAGAGGTTCTAACAATTGGTTATGCTGAAATTGGTCAATATTAAAACAAAGACCCCCTCAACGATTAAAACAAAGATCCCCTCAAAGATAAACAAAACACCCCCCTCAACTATAAAACAAAGACCCCTCAATATAAACAAAGGACCCTCTCAACTATTAAAACAAAGACCCACTAAACTATAAAACAAAAGAACCTAAACTATAAAACAAAGTCCCCCTCTCAAATATAAAAAAGACCACCTCAACTATTAAAACAAAGACCCACCTAAAACGATAAAACAAAGGAACCCTCAACTTATAAAACAAAATTACCCCTCAACGATAAAAAAAAGACCCCCTCAACTATAAACACAACGACCCCCTAACTATAAAACAACGACCTCAACTATTAAAACAAAATACCCCCTCAACTATAAAACAAGACCCCCTCAAAATTAAAATAAAGACGCCACCTCCTAAACTATAAAACAAAGACCCCCTCAACTATAAAACAAAAAGAACCCCTCAACTATAAACTTTGGAACAAGGATGCTACTAAACATTAATGCCCGCATTTACCAAACTGAAAAGCATGTTTGATCGGCTCACAGACTTCTATGTTATGTGCTAAACCCGGCTAATCCCTCTTTACTTGCCAGTCAATTTCTTTATACAAGCCGAAAGCCTTAAAATGCCTGAATCCCGATCTGAATCTTGTGAATTGGTCGCAAAAAATCTTGATCCACTGTAAATTCTGTCGGGATGTGAACACCTTGGCTTTTCGTTCCAGAATGCCACAAAAATGTCACCTCACCCCTTGAACTCTTTCCGGTTTTTAGTTATTTTACAGAATGTAAAAAACAAATTGTTTTAAAACTAGTGGAGTTTGAAGTATTTCAGTAAGGCGTCCTTTTCATTATTGTCAAATTTGTTTTCATGCCATTATGTCCTTAAGTTAATGACATAAAAGGATTAATTATTGCTTTGATGATTTTTTTTAGTGGATTTTATTAATAACTTTTTAACTACAATGTTGCCCCCTAAAGTTATTCAAAATGGCGAACTTTGGATTTTGGTCCTTTTGGAAAAAGATTACCATATTTTTACCGTGCTTTTAAAATTATGTTTTTTAAATGAATGGGGCTAAGCACGTTACTATTCTATCAAATCAAAGGTAGCCCCACCAAAATCATTGCTTACTATTCAATGAGTTATTATATTAGATCATTTGAAAGTCGTTAGGAATTGGAAATGATTTTTACACAGGGCCGCTATTGGAATTAGCGCCTTTTCGAATTACAACATCTTTAAATACAAAAATGGTATTATGAAAATTTTGTCTAATGAGTACGCCCAGAAAAGATTTTTTATTATTTTATTGTTTATTGTGA
>JAMKCH010007468.1:0-56700 GCA_023653785.1 Ophioderma brevispina | reverse complement strand
TATATCACTAACTCATTCAGAGCAGTTAAGATATCATAACATTATCAAAGTGATTGATATCTGCAAGATGTTCTAGATGGACGATCAATAGGGCTGCAATGTCCGTCAGTAAAAGCCAGTAATTCATTCAACGCTGTAGGCTAAATATATTTTTTGTGTTTTTTTAGTTGGATTACACTACCAAAAATACCAATAAGGCTACCTTAAGGTCATGAGTGTTTCATCAAATATCCCATATGAATGCCAATGGTCGCCTAAAACCTACCAAACCAAAGAGATCCATATCTCAGCTATTAGTGTCGGATTTTTCGCCGCTTAGTAAGTGCCATTTCCAGCCATATTGGATACCCATCTTGGATGGCATCTTACATATACGATTTGCGCTGATTACATATATATGTAAACTGTTCTGATTGACTTACACAACATTGCATTACAGGTCGACACATATTTTTCCAATTATAGCCATGTTTAGAGATCGGAAGCCATCTTGGACCATATAATGAAGGAATTTTATAATCACATTTTGAAAAATATTTCTTATGGGTTTACTTAATTTTTCTTGCCTTGTCAAAACACCAGGATAATACCAAATTACCAAACTACAATCAAAAGTGAGATCACGATCAGACACTTAATTGTATTGCGACCATATTGAATTATTGACTCAAATCATATGTTAATGGTCCACAATTAATGGTTTTAACGATCAGCTGAAAAATTACAACTTTTGAGTGAACAACATTGAATGTTTTGTTGTTTTTTGGTTGGCCATTTTGATTTTTTGGCGTTTCTACAAAAATGCTCAAGGTTTCTCGTCTGGCTCCATCGGATTCAGAATCAAGCAGAAAACTTGGTCTAGAAACCGTGTGAAACCATTATAATCTAATCAAACAAGGTTGATATTAGTTATCCCATGTATCTGTAGCCTGGGCTAATAGTGCACTCAATTCAGCTGACTCTCACGCAACATTAGTTGTAGCGCTTTTTTTTCCGTTAATCGTCTTTTACAGCCCGGACTGTGTTCCCGGCGGACTATCAATTACTTTCCACACCGGTGTCAAGAGCGGATATAAGTCCGGTGGGCATAGTCCCGGGGCTCCATAGACGATAACGGAAAAAGGCGTGAAACTAATGTTCGTAAAAGTCACTGAATCGATTGCCCTTTGTTCACCATTGTTCCCGGACTATTAGTACTCCGACAATGGTTCTTCTACACCTGTACTGTTTATTTTCTTAACCACAGGGTCCATTTAGGTTATGTACCTCAGAGTATACGCATCACTGTATACCTAAAACTGTATATTTTGGGAAGCCCTACTTGGCAGCTACCTCACCACAACTCGCGGTGTAACTCCAGAATAGGCTACTACGCGAGTAAGAAACATCCGGCGGTGTACATTGTCCCCCCCACCCCCCCCCGGCTGGTAACATTTATTGCATATTATAGTGATGCTAAATAATTTGTATATTTTATGCAAGAAAATAGAACTACATTATTTTTTATCACGAACTGATTTTGGCACGTGATCGCGAAAGCCTGCGGTGAGTCGGGGTTTGGTTCTGTTTATGTCCAAGAAATCCGTAGTATCAGGACGTCAAGCCACCTTTAATACTGTTTACGTGTTTCTTAGGCATTAAACAAACCTGGTGGGTATATTTTACCGGGATTGTATTGCGAATATTAGTGTCGTCGAGTTACCTCAAGACTGAGAAGATTCACATGGATATACCTGGAGTTTATGTGAACTTTGCGTACTGTCATTTTGGAGGCTTCGCTGTGAGGACATTCATCGTTGAACTGCAAACTTCTATTAACCCTGGATGGACATTAGATGACTTGAAATCAAAACTAAAATCATCGAGTATAATTTTATTGTAATTTGGACATATCAAATTCTTGAACCTCTGTTTAAATCATAACCTGTGTTATTATTACAATTCAGATTCATTGTGCACAAGGCTCATTTGTTTGTGTTTAAAGGGGATTTCTGACCTTTGATGTCCACGAGACATATCATAACACATCTATTTGTGGCATATATGAGACCGTCTTGGTTATACATCTATATTAGGCCAAATGTCGTTAACAAAAACGCTTATTAGAAACCAATCACTTGGACATAACATGTTCTAGTATAGAAAAATTAAAGAAATATGGGTCTGCACATCGGTACCAGTGGCGCACCCTCGTTTCTGAATCGAAAAACCCATTTTTTTGCTATCCCAACGTTTAATCGCAACCATAAAGGCCATAACGTATTGCCGCAACGCGTTGCGACATTTCGCAACGCGTTGCGAGAAAGACCGCAACGCGTTGCGGCGTCGGCCAATTAGCATGACGAATTTCTGTACGTATTTCAAAAATTACCCCACAACAGCGTTGCAAAGTATCTCTAGCAAAAGCAACGCGGTTTGTGGAACTCACAACGCGGTGCAAGCCTTCACAACGCGTGGCGACTTCCACAACGCGTTGGCGAAGGTTCACAAGCCATCAGGGACCATAACGTATTGCCGCAACGCGTTGTGAGAAAGTAGCACGCGTTGCGACATTTTGGCAACGCGTTGCGCGTCGGCCATCAAAATCATGCATTTCTGTGACTACTTCAAAAAATAGATCCCAAACGCTTGCTGCAATACGTTATGACCTTATGGCCTTCACAACGCGTTGCAAGCCTTCAACACCGCGTTGCGAAGGCAATAAGGGTCATACGTAGGGCCGCAACGCTGTTGCGAAAGGGCTTTCCCAACGCGTTGTGAATGGGTGCCAACGCGTTGTTGGTATTTATATTTTTTGACATACGTCCCAGAAAATTCATGATTTTGATTGGCCGACAAACACCACCGCAACGCTTGCCGACATGTCGCAACGCGTTGCGGCAATACGTTATGACCCTTATGGCTTTGGACCTTAGCACGCGTTGTGAAGCTTGCCACGCGTTTTGAAGCTCGCAATGCATTTTGTGAAGGTTTGCAACGCGTTGCAAAGTATCTACAACGCGTTGTGAGTCTAGTTTTGAAATACGTTAAGACAAATCATCAGTATTTTATTGGCCGACACACTCGCAAACGCGTTGCGAAATGTCGCAACTCGTTTGCTGAATGGTCGCAACGCGTTGCCGAAAGTCGCAAACTCGTGGACGAAATGTCGCAACGCGTTGCGGCAATACGTTATGACCCTTATGGCTTGTGGACCGTAGCAAAAGCGTTGTGAAGCTTGCAAAGCGTTTGTTGAAGCTCGCAATGCTGTTTGTGAAGGTTGCAGAACGTTTGGCCAAAGTATCTTAGCACGCGGTGTGAGTCTTTAGTTTTTGAAATTACGTTACAGAAAATCACGATTTTGATTGGCCGACACCGCAAACCTTTTGCCGCCGAAGTCGCAACGCGTTGCTGAAATGGCGCAACGCCGTTGCCAAAATAATGTCGCACGCGTTGCACCGAAATGTCGCAACGCGTGCTGGTGCGGCAAACGTTAGACCCGTATGGCTTGTGGGACCTCGCAACGGTTGTGACGCTGCAACGCGTTGTGAAGCTCGCAAACGCGGTTTTGTGAAGGTTTGCAACGCGTTGCCCAAAGGATCTAGCAACGCGGTGTGTTGTGGGTCTATTTTGAAATACGTTCACAGAAAATCATGATTTTGATTGGCCGAACGTCGCAACGCGTGCCGAAATGTCGCACGCGTTGCTACTTTCTCGCAACGCGTTGTGGCAATTACGTTATGGCCTTCTGCTTGCGATAAACGTTGTCGTCTGCATGATGTAAATATCGGCAGCTTCAATTTGAGACGCATGCGCTTAGCGGTCCTTGCGTTTACATGTATCCCGCGAAACAAGAAAGTCCTCAATTGTAATTATTTTGGAAATGCTAACAATTCATATCGAAATTAAACATCTTTTTTACATCTTGATATTTAGGAGCCTTGTCATGCAGTCCCGGTGAATTAAAGGGCTACTACGAACTGTTTCAAAGTGCTGGATCAGGAACGTTTTATGGCGTCAGCTATTGAACCCACGATTAAACGGCAAGAACGGGTTTCCTGTTGGGAAAGCATTGGCAACAGCTATTCAAGAAAGCAAGGATATATACTTGATGACCTGGTCCTCAGGTAATGTGCTGAGTCAACAAAATCGTATGTTTAATAATTGAAGTGTTTCATTAATTTTGTTTTTCGATGCACCTCTGATATTCCGATTTTAAGAAAAATAGTAACACTGATATAAAACTAGCCTAATAACAATAATAACGATTTATATAACTTAAGTGCCCCAGCTAAAAAAAACTTCCGTTAGTGCCACAAGTGGGGGGGGGGGGGGTCCTAGGGACCCAACCTATATAACCACTTTCCCATGGGATTTTAGTCATGACACTAACACAGTAAATGGGGGTCATGTAAGAACCACATAACCCACATTAAAAATGAAAATTCGAACTTGACTATGACCTATGGCCAATTGAACTTTCACTCCCGAAAAAAGAGTGGTTCGCACATTTTCCATCCTCAGCAATCCAACATAAGGTTTTGAACCAAAATAATTCATTATCTCCTACTCTAAAATAACCAATTTCAATATCATTGCAAATATATTCCATTTCATACCATCTTGGATGTTTTCTTCTTTCTCAGAACTTCGAAATCAGCTAGTTTTCCCATGGACGTACACATTAAGAGCAGTCATACAAAATTAAAATTTTAGGTTTTGCTATCACATGTAAATGTATTTGAAATTTCCATTATTATTAATTATTATTAATCGCCTCCTATCCTAAGGTATATATCTAAGTACTCAATCCCAAGAGTTAATTACTTAAATTTTTTTTAAGTACAATAGCTTGATTTGTTTCACTCCGTAGTGCCCAAGGGGGGGTGGTGGTTCCAGACCAACCTAATTATTCCTTAATGAAGCCGTGGGCGATTTCATTTTTTTTTTTGTAATCAGGAGTATTCATAAATCAACATTATGGAACAACTCCTTGCAAAATTTGATTGCGAATCGAGAAATCGTCAAAAAGAAAAATCAAATTTTTTGGTACTATGGAACCCACGTCACCCTTGGGCACTTAAGTTTTATCCCCGCACAGGTTCACAGCGCGGTTGACATTATTATATTTACGACGGTACGTCCGCCTTCACGAAATCGTCACAATCATTTCGCTTAATCCAGAAGGCTGCTCAGACGTGCCTTACAACGCACAAGCCTATCAGCACTTAGATTGTAATTCCCCATAGCAGCTCCTCAGAATTTCGCTTGGATCGACGAGGCAATTGTGATTAAGTATCTTGCCAGGGACAAAAACATGTTGGCCACATTGGGGCTCGAACGCCAATTTTAAAAAACGGTCTAATAATCCCAATAGTTGGGTCCTTTGGAGGCAATTCCGTGACCGGTGAGAGGAGCAGAGCTCAGTCTCATTGGATTTGTCTTCTATGAAGGTTATGAACAATTTTGCGGGGATGCCCCTCGTGAAAGTGTGGGCGGAATAAGAGGAGGGGGAAAGTCTACACAGGGGTCCAAAATAACAAATGCTTGACTATGTTAAAGGTAACCAAAGTGTTCGTCTTGTTACAAGATGAAAAGGTATAGTTGTCCTACTTACAACTTATGGTGATGGAGATATAACCACAAAAAAAATCGTCACATGTCAAAGGTCATCACAAGGTTAAATCTCTTAATATTGCTTTGCCTCCCGATTTCTTTCTTCAACCTTCAAAAATGGGCTCAAATTGTTCATCTTCCTCAGAGACTGCACAACAAAAACTTTTGCACCGTCTAACATCGTTCTTAATTTGGAGATCAATAGAGGTCAATGGGTTGACCTTGTTTGTCATTTATCTCGATAAACAAATACAAAATGAGAGGTTCAACTACTTTTTGATGCAAATCCTTGTGGAAGTTAACAAATTTAGACCATTTTAAGCAATCGGTGCAATATTAAAGATTTTAACTTTGGTGATGACCTTTGACATTTGACGATTTTTGTCCTTATACCTCGGTAACCAACCTTGATTAGTACAAACTAGACCTTTTTTTGAATCCTTTTACAAGGAGAAGACTTAACGTTGTTACCTTTTACAGCATTCCAAGCATTTTTCATTTGTTACCCATTTATTAAGAATTTTTCCGCCCCTCCTGGATTCCCCCCCGCCAAACTATTCTCGGGGGCGGAGAAAACCAAATCCACTGAGAAATACACTCTTTCCATCCACTGTCACGGAATTGGCCCAAATTACCCAAACTACAGTCCTGCGATTTTCACTGAGACACACACACTTAGGGCAAGCCATACAGGCCATAACGTATTTCCGCCAAGCGTTGCGACATTTCGACACCGCGTTGCGAGAAAGTCAACGCGTGCGGCTTCGTCCAATTAGCAATGACGACTTTCTGTGACGTATTAAAAATTAGAACCCACAACGCGTTGCAAAGTATCTAGCAACGCGTTGTGGAAACCAACAACGCTTGCAAGCTTCAAAACGCGTTGCGACCTTCACAACTCGTTGCCGAAGTTAACAAGCCATAAGGTCATAAACGTAGTGGCGGCAAGGCGTTGTAGAAAGTAGCAAAGCAACCGTTGCGCATTTTGGCAACGCGTTCGTGCGTCGCCATCAAAATCATGCATTTCCCTGTGCCGTATTCAAAAAATAGATCCAAAACGCGTTGGGCGGCAATACGTTATGACCCTTATTGCCTTCACACGCGTTGCAAGCCTGTCACAACGCGTTTTGGGGGGCCTATCTTCCACCCACGTTGTAAACTCACAACCTTTTGGGAAAGGCAATAAGGGTCATAACGTATGCCGCAACGCGTTGTTTAAGGTTTGCAACGCGTTGTGAAGGTCGCACACGCGGTGTGAAGGTCGCAACGCGTTGGCAGATTTATATGTTTGATACTTCACAGAAATTCATGATTTTGATTGGCCGACACCGCAACGCTTTTGCCGAATGTCGCCAACGCGTTTGCTGAATGTCGCAACGCGTTGCCGAAATTTCGAACGCGTTGACGAAATGTCGCAACGCGTTTGTGACTTTCTACAACGCGTTGCGGGCAATACGTTATGACCTCTTTGGCTTGTGGGACCTTACAACGCGTTGTTTAAGCTTGCAACGCGTTGTGAAGCTCTCAACGCGTTGTGCAGGTTTTGCAAACGCGTTTAAAGTATCCTAGCACGCTTGTGGTTCTATTTTTTTGAAATACGTCACAGAAATTCATTATTTTGTTGTTGGCCACGTCGCAAACGCGTTGCCGAAATGTCGCACGCGTTGCTACTTTCTCGCAACGCTTTGGCAGAATACGTATGGCCTTTATGGCTTGCCATACACAACGTGCCCGTTGTCTTCATTTGCTCCTAATTGCAAGTGTGAGATTTTGGCAACCACTCATGCTCCTGAAGCATGGGTTGTGGCAACAGTTCCAGAGCGGAGTTATTCATTTATTGCGTGCGTGACCACAATAGCAGTAGCGAGTTATTCCGTAAATGTTATCAAGGATTAGAAGTGCAAATCTGGCAAACCAGTCCTCGGGTTTGTGGTTAGGGTAGCTGGACCTCATACAGTAATCTGAGTTCCGAATCACGCAACTACTCTTTTAAAAATTGTAAAATTTTCATTATTTTTCAGGTTAGAGGGAAAAAAACTCGGTAAGTTCAAAAAGATAAGAAAAATTAATAGTGCCTTCGAGGTTAGTGAGGAGACCTGCTCCTGGCGACTATGGGTGGTGGTCAAAAAATACTTACAGCGTGCCCTCCTCATACGTGCTTGTTTTTTCTTTCAAGTCTTCATAAAAAAACATTAATTTGAAAGTATTTATCCATCCGTCTGCCCATGATACATCCCTTTGGCGTCTTTTATGCAAAGAAAGTGACGTTAGGACGAAATTAACCTATACATTCCGCTATGAAAATATTGCGCTTTCTTACGCTAATTAATACAAAGGGTCCTACAATTAATGCTAATAAAGAGGTGCTTTCAAATGCATAACCAGCAGGTCTCTATGCCCTGATATTATATATATATTGCCCCGTATTGGGTAATAAATTAATTTATACACATTTCAAATTAATACGCACGGCTGCAAAGGGTTGTGCTCTAGAGAGCCGTCGTTACAACTCTTATGTTCTTATGAATATAAAAAATCGCCCTCAGGTTGTTATTCCGTGATTGTTAGGTGCCTCTTAAAGGCGATTTTCCCCTTGTTATGTGTGAATAAAAGTTGCCATCTAGGTGAAATATTTTTGAGCTGCGAAGCAGCCAAGCTCCTACAAGATCGCCCTTGAAACTCTGTTAGTGTGTTCGTCCGTCCGTTCGTACGGTAACATTAAGTTTTGTATGTATCCATTGATGCTTGTTTACAGCTGTCCCCGTAATTTATTTCGATATGCGCACCGGACCCGCTTATTTTCGCTGCTTATCATTAATAAAAAACTATCGGGTTGGTGGACGCTGTTTCGGACCTACGAGGTTTAAAGTTCTCAAGAGAGGTGATTCCAGTCTAACGGTTGGGTGGGTAAAAAGGCAGAAAAGCCGAATGGGCAGAACACGGCAGAACAAGCAGAATGGGCAGAATCGGCAGAATGAGCAGAAAAAGTAGAATGGGCATGTAGAATCGGCAGAAAAGACAGAAAAGTCGAATGGACGGAATATGCAGAAGAGCAAAAATGGAAATGGCAGAATCGGCAGAAAGCAGAATGGGCAGAATGGCAAAATATGAAGATTACCCGGGTAAAATATAGCAATACGGCAGGGGTGGAAACACGTTGGTTTTGGGGTTCAACAAGATATTGGCAGTTTTTAAATTTTTGCGCTTGTATATGGACACCCCTGAGTTTTCAACCGGAAACATGTATGCACACTGAAATACATTCATTCCTTTAAACATAGCAACTGCGCGTTCTAGATTTAGGTACAGTTGCGATACATTCTCAAACAAACGATAGGAGGTTAATTATACTGGGGTACCCCCCGTTTCCTTTATGTTTTCTCCTTCTTTCTACTTGGCCCTCTACATGATCAGAAAAAAAGTACCGAGAATGAAGTAAGATTATTAAAAATCAATAATAATAAAAAACAAAAACAAACAACAAGAAAAGCAAAGGCATGTTAAAAAAATTCAGGCAAATACAACACAATAAAAAAAAAAAAACAAATAAAAATATAAACAAAAATTGCGAAGAAGAAAGAAAACAATCTAAATGAAAAACGCGGATTGTTGTATATCTGCTAGTGCGAATCTGCCTATCCTATGGTACGTGAATATTCCACGGCACTCATTGCTACAGTACGTGCATAAATTAAGGTCCGTTCATCGGGGTTGCCACTGCAATGCAGTTGCAGTGTAACTGCAATGCAGTTTGCAGTGTACTGCATGCCATATTTATCGCCACTTTCTGATACAATTTGACGCAACCCACTGCAATGCAAGTTAAAACGAATTGAACTTTGTTGAGTACTGCATTGCAAATATAAAGGAATGCCAAACGCACTGCACTACATTGCAGTGGAAGTATGAACGGACCTTTACGCAATTGTTCCATAATTCCGCCTGCACTCTAATCGGAATTCGATTTACTGCAGGTCAACCCAGGTCACTGCAGGTCAATAATTTAACTTAATATGTTGCAGTACTGCATTGCATTGCTGCACACTGCGAGTGAATACAGTACGATTTTGGTAGCTGCATTGCAATACTGCACGACAATTGCAGTGAAGTATAAACGGACCTTAACCCTGCCCTTCAGTGACGTAAATTCCTTTTAACATGGGAGATGGGATCATGAAAAATTTATAAATGACATAGGGTTTATGATTGCTAGTAAATGTGCGCAAAACGCGATTAAAAAATTACCATTTAGAACAAAAATCGTAAAATGTAATGTAAGTAGAAAAAGTGCTCGCAAAGCCGTAAACTGATAGGTAAAAAAATATAAGATTATTTTTGTCAACAACGGGCGGGTGACATTGCGGGTATCGTATTGAATACACCCTCTATCCATATCTATATATATATATAGAAATATATATAATATATATATACACAACCCGGATCAATCCCATATGTTTTTTTGACTGCCTTTCTGCTGCCCAATCAGCTGTTCTGGCAATTATGTCCCTTCTGCTTCGCTGGTCAGTTTCTTATTTGCCCATTTTGTTTTTCTGTTCTCTGCTCAATTTGCTCATTCTGTCCAATTTGCTCATTCTGCCCATACTGTTCATTCTGCCCATTATGCGTTTCTGCCTTTTACACTGAACCGTTAAAATGAGAAAGATTCAACCAATTGCACGCGGTAGTTTTTGACCAACACTCATGCTCCAGGACAGGTCTCCCTCACTAACCTCAAGGCAGCTATTTATTTTTTCTTACTTTGTTTGGAGTTAAAATTTCCTTCTGACCTGACAAAATAATGCAAATTTATTATTAGGGGGGTTTCGAACCCGAGCGCCACTGGATCATGAGGTCAGCTATCCTAACCAAAAAGACCAGCGGAGGATCGGTGTGCCAGATTTGCAATTCTAATCCTTTGGACAAGGTTTATCGCTAATCGCCGGGCTAATCGGAACCGGGTCGGAACGAAAGCCTCACGGGGGCCGAAAAAAAGGGGCAAGAGCGCCGGCACGCGGCCGCTGTCAATTTCCGCCCTTTGTTTACAACAAGTAATACGTAATTGCTTGGCAAAAGGCTTAAAAATCTACTCTTTCAACTACTTTGGACCTTTTTATCACCCAGATTGCAATCATTTTGCTGTTTTTGGTTGTAATAATGATCCGAGATATCTCGAAAAATGAGTATATGGTTATTTTTTTTAGTGTTAGCAACTGTTACTGATAGTTTTCAACACTCTAAAACATAATTTGTCTCGGCGAAGGCTTAAAATTCTTACTCTTTTTAAACTAGTTTTAGGGACGACTTTTATCATGTTAGGTCGATGGCAATCCTTGTGGGTCTTGGTTGCAATAAAGAACGGAGATATCCTCAAGAGAGATTTATGGTTATTTGTTGTGTGACACAACACTTTGACGAAGCTACATATTGGCGATTTTTATTTTGCAAAGTGTATGCCTAAGGATGTGAGCGCTTGTGTGGATTATAATGTACGGTCTCTATTCAGGGAATGCGCTGTTATTAAATAAAAGTAGCTAAAAGTACTATTGGATAACATTATGTACTTTAAAGCGATTTTGTAACATATAAAAAGTTGGATTAATATTAAGCAATAACTGAGAACTTAGAAGAAATTAAAAGAAACGTAGCATGGAGGTAGGAAGGAAAATTCGATGATTATAACTTAAAAGTTGTTAGTGTTATCGGACCAAGGCCATGCACGGTCGCAAACTAGTTTTTTAACTGAAAATGGTATTAAAAGCGACAATTGTTCAATATAATGTAAACAACTTGCGAGATCCAAATTAATTATAAGGAAATTAGCCGAGGTATCAGGTACTTTGAAATAAAATCCCCTAAAAGGATTAGCAAACAGAAACGACTCGTTTTCCCTGGGTTAGCGTTTATAGGGCTTCTTATCACTTATGGGAATTGGTAATATTTCTGTATTTCGTAGCATGTTGTGGGTGGTGTCGCTACTGCTAGTGTGATCAGCAGCACTTCATAAAGTGAATAGCCTCCGCTACTGGAACCGGTTGCCACAACTTATGGCTCCAGGAGCAGGAGTGTTGGTCAAACATCCTACACTTGCCAACCAAATTACCATATTCTTAAACCAGCGATTCAACTTTGAAGTCGGCCATATTAGATTGCGCCCTTCCGTGGTTCCTAGCTGAAATTAGCCGTCTTTTATGCTTTTTCGAAACAACAAATTTACTATGAGAAGACTTGCTGAGAACGAAAGCGGTGATCGGAGAGTAGTTCTGATGACAGATTGGGTGGATTCACACGCAAATAGCGTCTGTTTATGCGAAGCCATTAATAAGCACTGATAACCGTGTACAGATAGCCTTGCTAAATGCAAGCGGATTCGTAACTTCTGAGACATTATTAGTACATTAGCATGTTGCAAGAGTTATAGCTTAGCGAAACATCATACAACAATAGGCCCTACAACAGGTTATTGCCATTAATATACCGGGCAGCTTCAAGTCGGATGAATTGGTTTGGAAACCTGTAATTGTTTCATGTACAAAGTCAAACACATCGATCTCTTTCACTGCATTGAAAAACTTAGTTCTGTTATAAGCCTTGGTACAGCGGTGTAGGAGTACGTACGATACGACGAAAAAGGGTAAAGTGGGGTAAGTGGGGCAATTAAGCCTAAATTGGTTCGAACAAAGACATGGTAGGTTTTTTTGAAACAACAGTTTACTTTTTTAATATCAAACTGTAGGTCATGAGGCATTTTGTTTAACTACTTCGTGTATAAAGTACCACATGCAAAGAAACCGTGCTAATTAGAATGTCCCCAGTACCCCATTATATTCCCACATTGGGGTAAGGGGGACACGTACTGGGGTAATTTATGCAATTAGGCGTAAGGCTACCACGAAAAGAATATATAATCCTGCTGTTAATAATTGAAAGTGGTTTTACGATTTAAGAATACTTTATTATGACATAAACAATAACAAAATATGATATTATATTTTTGCGAGTCATAATTTCACGTCTTCGAAAATATAACATGCCGATAATTGCCTATTTTATCATTTTTTGGTCTTGAATTCACTTTTCAGAAAAATATGATTTTATCAATATAATTTGTGTATTATTATTAAGGACATCAGATGTCTTAGAATTTATATTTTTATCAAACAAAATATTGAACAAAAATAAAAAATAAGTACAGCTAATACCATGTCCCATTACCCTAAGTGAATTTATGTTGGGTCAGTGGGACAGCAGCAGAATTAATTAGCTCAATTTGTATATATTGGCAGGAATTTGTTATAATTTTTTGCAACTTGCTTGATAATAAACATTAAATTATATAGATAAATGTAATAGACAAACTTTCTCTAATTTTCGGAAATATTATTTGCATTTCTAGCAATTAACACCCTTAATTAAAAATAATTCGCAGATTTCGGCACTATTGCGGTCAGTGTTGACATTTTGACATTTTAAACATTGTCAAGATAGAATAAATCCATTCTTGCCGTTTGCATGTAAAGCAGAACATGTACGTCGATTTGTTGAACACACTGTGTCATGTTGTTCATTTTGTTCTTGATGAGGGAAATTATGTAGAGTTTGTGTCCCAATACCCCAGTGTCTCCACTTACCCCATTTTACCCTACTATTTTTTATTGTTTTCTTTCGTGACTCAGACCAATTTTGAAACTCACCCTCCCCACCTCAAATCGTCACATGCATCCATCATAGCAGCTTCCGAGACATTTTTCGGTCTTGTTCGTCCTTACGCACCACGTGTTATACAGTTCCTGGTAATACCCTTGCGGCTTTACTCCTTTAATAATAACAAAGGGTGTGAATTTTACTCTAAGCATTTTAATTTATTGATACTTTCAATACTTAGTTGTACCCCCATTATACATGTAACCTCATGACTATTAAAAATTCGCCTCAAAGACGCACACAAAAACAAACAGTTGAGTACACGGCAATTGACATGCGGCATCATTATTTCAAATTTAATTATAAAACAATCGTCAAATAAAAAATACATAAATATTTGACTCTCTTAGTTTGCACACTCGTTTTAAAACTGTTCACGCTTAAATTGTTTCAATAATGTCAACCATAATGTTTTATCACAACAGAGAATAAAGTTTCATTAAAAAGGGGAGGATCTCTATATGAGGAAAGAAGGTGATAAGATTATAACTTGCCGAAACCTTTGCAGGTCATTGCCGATAAGAAGAAGCGCCGGAACCTTCTTAAGGGAGAACTGGTGGAGATATGTAAAAGAAATTTCGGAGGAAGCGGGTAATACGGCTTGTAATTATTGTAAGAAGCGCGCCGGATAATAAGCGATTCCGATCAGGTTTTCCTTTGTAGATCAGTTTATGTTAATATCCCCTGGAATACAAAGTTTTCAACCTTTATATATATATATATATATAACACCATTTACGTGTAGTTCTTGGCACCACAGCCGCCACCCATGTTGAATCTTGGGCAAAACCTGGCAAATCTTCCACTGCGCTAGGGAGTTATCAACCACATAATTATCGGCTGCAGCGTGGGAAATACCACGTCCACACAGTGTCAGATAGGTGATTCGGATTTTTTTTTTACATTGCGGTACACTGGAGATTGAGCATAAAGTTACTTGGTATGGTTAAAGATTTAGCGCCACCAAAATATTCCTAACTTAAAATGCTAGTTAGCTGACTAGTTTATAATAGAGGTTTATTTTTGAAAAAAACAAAAAAACGAAAAATAAAAAAAACGTGAAAAATACGATCCATACAAGCAATTGTGCTTACCTTATCAGCTGGCTCAATTCTACGATTGCTGCTGTCAAGTCATGGTTGCCCACACGCCACAAGGTTACAAGAAAAGTAGTGATCTAAGGGGTCTTTTTTGTCAGCAACCAGTTTCTAACATCAAATCGACCACCTGATTCGTTGATGATTTTGCGATATCCAGGTACCGCGAAACCCCCGTTTTTTCATTCTTGTTCAATGGAATCGCCGAGCCTTTAACACAGCGTTGGGCTGCTAGCCTCCAATGACGTAGCGCATGTCAATAAATAGCCGGCCAATTAGCGATGCGGATACGCAATAGGTGGCGCTGTGTCCCAGCATAGAGATTCTATGGGAGCGTAAGATGTGTGATATATAATAGTGTTTGTTTTGGTTTTCGCGTTGTTTGTTTGAGTTGTATTGGAATACACCATCGGTCATTCCGAATTGGCCCGGTGGGTTTGGCGGTGATCATGTATGTGTCTGTGTGTGTGTGGGGGGGGGGGTGGGTGTGGGTGTTGGGTGCGTGTGTGTGCGGTGTGTGCTGGTGGGGGGATTATAGTGTTTTGTTGTTTTTGTGGTGTGTGTTGGTGTGTGTGGGTGTGTGTGTGTGTGTTGGTGGTGTGTGTGTGTGTTGTGTTGGGGGTGCCCGGTGCTGGGATCAACTACCTTGGTTGGGAATGTTCTTCATGAAATTCGCAAGAGAAATCCTAATAAATCTAATCTAATACCCTAGGTCAAAAGGTCAAAGTTTCCATTTAGGACTTTTTTCGTGACATCTTTCAAGAATATAGGTGCTGGCATCATGAAACCTTTCAACACTACTTTCAAATTAAAAAACAATACAGAAATTATTATATTTAAAAAAAAAACTATACAATCAAAGATTGATTTTTTTTGCCAAAAATTTTTCCTTTTAAGTTCATATCAACTTGAAGTTAGTTACTGACTATCTTTTTATGAATGTTCAAGCCTTTCATGATATTTTTAGGTTTGTGTAATTGTGGTGGTCTTGTTCAAGAGTTAAGGCCAATTATCTGAGACACTTGCAAAACCTGTTGCTCCAGTATCGGCATCTCAATATCAAAAAGAGTGGCCATTGAAACTTCAAGACATTCTTTATTGAACATTAAAAAAAGATATTTGCTCCTTATGATATAAACATAATTATAAATTTATAATGTCAACAATCACCAATAAAATTATGTAGCATTGTCTTGTTGTCTCGGCTTACTCCTGGTTTCAGCATACGCAAGAACCATAAAAACACTTTGTTGAAAGTAAACTGAGGGCTTTGAACACCAACCATCCTTTCCTTTATTGTTCTTTGTTCAACACTGGTTTCTTCATTTTGTCTCTCTCTCTCTCTCTCTGGTATCTTTGGAGGTAGTGGGGAATGGGGGAAGGGGAAATTAGCCCTCCCATTAGAGCATTGTCAACAATAGAGCATTGTCCCCCATAAACATAGACTTGAGGGCTGTCCCCTTAGTTTCAGCAGTAAAATTTACATGGAAATTCACGAGTATTGTCCGGCTGAGAGTGAGTCTCCTCATTTCCCCCACAAAGCATAATTTCTGGTGTCTTTCACTGTTTGAAAAAATTAGTTCAGTGTATGATAATCTGATCTCTACAATATTCTTTTGTTTGAAAACAGTTAATCCAAACAAATGCTGCACGCCTTATACCTTTAGTTTTTTGAACTTTCAAGTGAAACTGGCCCAAGTGGTATTTTATCTTTGTGTTCAATTGACAATATCTCCGGTTAGGATGCATCAAATTGGATGAAATAAAACGAGATTTAGCTTAGGATCTGCCCTACAAAAAATCCAAAGTATGGTCACAGAATGCAAAGTATATATTTTTTTAAATTTTCAGTTTGATTGTATATTTTGGGGGGGACAGTCTGTAGAGCCATTGCTCCCGGCCAAGGAGTCTTAAGCTATCGTATTTAACAATGCATTTTTTTTATTTTTTTTATTGTTATTGTGTTTTATATTTTCCATGCAAAGGTACACTGATGAAACATAACAATTAATTTAAATGGATTGACTATTCCATGCCCTAACCCTCCTCCAATGGGCGGTAGCATCATATATTTTGAAGATTTTAGAAGGTATATAGTAGATAGCTATATAGAATGATGAAAAATACATTGTTTCTTTTTCACTTATATTTTGGTGTGTGTGTATTTGTTTATTTGCTTGTTTTTTTTTCGTTCGGTGGTGTGTTTTTTTTTTCGTTCTTCTTGTTGTTTTGTTTTCTAAAGTGGGTGACGCGATCATGGTCCAAATTTATTAGTCTGTGTTACAGACCTTTTAACTGTGTTACTCTATGGAAAGATAAACTACCGGGTACTATCAGCTAAAGGGACCAACTTGGTAACAACTGCGAACCCTCTGATCCAAATCCCCCGAATTCTTTAAAACCGAGTCTTTGACAAAGACTAAAATTTATATGCGATGCTTTCTTTCTCACGCGCAATTACGTAATTACCAAAACATTTGATACAAACATCAAGTTACATCTGGCGCATCCCGACACATAACTATGGTACAATTCGCTGTAGAAGTGCCCGCCATGAGAGTCGTTGGTCCCGTGTGAAAGCAACTATAGTCCGGCGGGAGCCATAATTCGGCTCCATAGACTATAACGGAATAAAGCGTGAACTAATGTTGCGTGAAGAGTCAACTGAATTGAGTGTCCTATTCCTTACCGTTGTAGCCGGACTGTGAGCACGGCGGACTATAATTACTTCTACACCTGCAATCGGTCCAAATAAATCATAGCTTATAACGTGGGAAATTTGAATCTTGTTCCGTTCTTGTGATTTGTTTGACCGATTGCTGAAGCACGAATCCTTACGCGCACTTGGAAACATTTCGCTAGCCATAAATTTCCGGGTAAAGAAAAATGCGAAATTCCTTTTGACACCAAAATCTCAATTTTAATGGGGTATGTGGTGTGTAGGATGAGGAAGGGGAGGAGTGATGATCCGATCTCTAATTTATATTGTGTTCTTTCATTTATAATTTTAGGCTACTTGTTTGACAAATCAAGTCTCTCAGATCAAAAATCTCTGACCTATCATCGCATAGTAGAAGCATTTACAATTTGGATGTTCCCAGAGCTCAGGTTTTGGGAGATCTAGATTTCGATAAAACAGGGAAATTTAGAAACGTAAGTAATCCAACTTTTTATATACGTGTGATTGTGAATAGAGTATGTTAGGATGGATATGCGGACGGACAGACGAACGGACGGTCAGAAACTGCAGACATATATTTAGCATCATAAACTATACAGACACCTTTGGTTTATTTATTTAGTTCGCCAACCTAGGATTGATAATTGAGAAAAAAATATTGTTGACATTGTTCGAATCTTTCCAATCATTGAATATAAAATATTTCACTAAAAACTGTTCACTTTTGTAACGGAAACAAGGAATGTTTGTGTTTTGTTATAATGTGAAACCAATACCATATATCTGTGCCATCACAGCAAACACAACAAGCACAAAACGCGTAAAAAACATGGCGAGGTTCTCGAACAGCTAATCTCGCCTGATTACACGATTATACTTTCGACAACGACTCAGGAACGATGTGTGACCTCATAGCCTAAGTTAGGTCATGGTCATAGAGAGGGGTCGTCATTGGTGTTGAGAGACGACATGCGTAATACGTGTGGCCATCTGCCCAAGTTCCACGTAAATCGGTCATTGTATCTACTTTTTGGTATGACGAGAAACATCTATCCATCTAATCGTACCAAGAACATCCAGATAGTGTGACTAGGGTTGCAAAGGGGTGGAAAGTTTACGGGAATTTTTGAAACTTTCCGGGAATTTTCTCTCGTTCTTGTCCTTTTTATTCCATTTTTGCTTGTTTGTTTGTTTGCTTGTTTATTATTATTGATTGATTTATAGGCGGAGGTTTTTATATTTGGCCCAAAATAGTTCCCACAAAAGGGGTTATTACTGTTTTGGTAGTATTTGATATCAGCAATAACATAGTAAAAATCTAAGAAAATGGGAAGTGGAGAAATAAGGGGAACGGTTTGTGTAGGGTTAAAAATTAAGTCTTCAAATCGTGTTAAAATATATACCATTTTATTCAGTTATTGCTAAGCTTACAAAAGGGTTCCCTGACTATGACTTATAGTTTTGGTACAATGGCAATGGGATGTTAACAGTTCAAGGTCGTCCTGGGGTAAAATTTACAAAATGGTTTTAAATCGTTGAAATGGATTTGAAAACATTTGAAAAAAATTTTATTACATTTTGTTAAAACTGGTGTCAAATTATTCAGGACATCAACAATCAAACATAGAAACAAGAGAAATGTCAGTAAATTGGTGTTTGAAAGTTCAAAATGTGACTTTTTGCTTAATTGAATCTCTCATAGGCCCAATAAAGCTCGGCTATTGTTTGCAATCTAATTAAAGACTCTAACTAAAATTGTCATAGACATCTGTAGCTAACGTGTATGTCGTAATGCATAACAGACGCACAATTTACACCCATTTTTAAAAACAATCCAATTCATTTGAAAGTGAACCCCCACATTGTGACCTTGAAGTTTGCCTTAGCTGTGAACTACACCCGCAGATAGCGCAACCTCTACAATCGTTGAAATGTGGTGAAACGGGGGGGATGTACTGTATTACATAATAGCCTTTTCACATGTTCACCCCTGTCATGCATGTGTAAACCTCCCCCCTATTCTACTGCTTTCCGTTTCAAGTTGGTTAGATTTCTTAGATTTTTATTATGTTATTCCAAATGTCCAAAATAATACCAAATTACTGGTTAAAAACACTTTCGTGGAATATTTTGAGATTGTGGCGCTTATTTTCATAAATGCACCGTCTCGTACTTGATGTGAATCTATTCTGAAATTAGATGGTTAACAAGCTGCTACAACCTTCTGGGCTCCTGGCAGAAGAGACCAAAATTCGTGATAATATACCGTGGGTGCGTGTAAAACTGACTACTGGGCGATCCAAGGGTTGTGAAATATACGACAAGGTGGAACAAACGCCACGTGTCAGTCATAGATGGAAAGGCCAATTGCAGTTGCTATGGACTAGCTCAATTAATTATCAGTCGAAAGCTTTTATTTTATATCTATTAAAAATATCATTGCATTGTGCGCGCGCGGTGTGTGTGTGTAGGTGGTGCGGGTGTGTATGTGTGAACTTTCCAGGCATACTTGTGGGCGTTTTGCAAGTATAATGCTTACATTGTGGGCGTACTTTGCATAGTGGGGGTACCCCCCACTATGAAGTGTTTTAAAACAGTCCAAAATGATATTGTGAGTGTAAAAAAAAATATTTTAAAATACCCCCTCAATGATTTGTTTGTTTTGTGTGTTGTGTGTTAGTGCCCCTACCACCCCCCCCCCCCGAGACACCACACACTATTGCAATGGACCCATACTCCCACAATGCATTATTATCCTATAGTCACACTCCACAATGAATCGACCTTAACCGTCTTTTTATACCCCTACAATGCACAACCACAAAAACCCCACAATGTAGCTGTTGTCGGTAGTGTGTGTGTAGGTACTGGTATGACATATACTTCCGAGAACCTAAACACAAAAGAAAATTCTCAAATGTCTCCGAAAGTTTAAAGCCACTATCAGCGATTTCTTCAAAATGTCAACAATCCCCCTATTTTTCATTCAGGTCCAGTATTTTGCACTGTTGTATTATATGGAAGCTGTTGTAGTAAAGAACCTAAGCGTAACCACGCCGTAGTTGTCAAGAAATGATGATTTTTATGCTTCTTTACTATAAAAGTCGGAATCCGACTTTTTTAAGGTCTAGAAACAGGTCCGTAAATGGTATCTTTAAGACCACTTTAAAATGCTTTATGTGTTTGGTTTGGGTGGGGTTGTTTTTTCCTATTTTTTTTTTTTGTGTCTGTTTTTTCACAAAGAACAGTATGAAAGGTGTTGATATGCCCTAACACTAGCATTTAGAGACAAAAGGGCATTTTGATTTTGGGAAAAAATATGACTGATGTGGCTTTAACCAAAAGTCCTCGGTCGGTTTTAACAAATCGCCATCCGCCAGATCTTTCGACTCTATTTTGTCGTATCAATGTTTAAGCACTTCTATTTTTATTTTATTTGTCAATTACTAGCATTGACAATGAGGCATATTGTACCTTATATAAATGCAGTTTCGGAGCAAAATTCGAGGGGACACCTACTCGGAATCATAACAACAACCACATGGCTGATTTAATAATCCACCGATACAGTGGTAATACCAGGAACTTGGAAATTCATTAAGCCTGGGAAGCGGCCAATGTCAGCGATGGTACCAAGCGTTATTGTATCAGATACTGGTGACGTAAGACTAGTAACAGGTGGAGCGGGTGCAGCTAAGATTACGACTTCAACGGCTCTGGTAATTAATTGCTCTTACCAGTGAGACCCTACAATAAAAACCTTTCCCGCCCCTCTCCTCCCCCCCCCCCCCATTAGATCGGAAAAGAAATAAATCGGTCGTATTATAGTAGATTCCACTTGATGGTAGAGTTATGGGCGGTGTTTGGACTTCGTCCATTACTCAAAATAGGGGACAGAAATACCAGAAAATCTTCGATTTCTTCCTCGCAATACAAAAGAGATCGGATTGATAAGAACTGGCCAACTACAAATAAGTTACGTTGTTCTTCCAGTCAATACTTTGTATTTTATCCTATGTGATGCATAGTGTGTCGACCCAAAATTGGGTTTTAAACATTATTGCCTACAACAACATTTTAGAAGGCTTCAGTCACCTGTGTGTGTGTAACAATGCAGAACTTTTATCTTCACTATTCATAAGTCAGCTTTCACCTGCTTTCACTGAAACTATTCATGGATTTGGTTTGCGCTTTCTTTGAGTATTCTAGGGTTTATGCTTTGACTATTGATGGGACTGTGAATGGCCAAACCGCTCAGGGTTGGCTATCATGGCTATAGTGCACATCATACCACAACTACACGGACTAAAGTTTTACATACTAATCCCCTTAATTCATACCTCCCCCTACAAAAAAGTAGAGGCTATTCCACTATCAACTGGAATCTAGTATAATGGTATAGACCATTCCTATGATTAGCCAAAGTTGGATGTAAAATGAAATGAGGGCGATTTAAACTTCCATATTCGGACTAATTGCTAGCTCAGAGGTCAAGTCGATACTGAAAACGAGGAATTATAATTGCACAGCTGCCCCCCCCCCCCCCCCCAGCACCCTCCCCCATGAAAATTGTCAGCTAAAAAGATTTAGTGTTCATACGATGTATTTTTACTAAACATACGTTTCACACTTTTGATATCCAGGTCGTAAGTGCAAGGGAACAGCCCTCTCTGTTGAGAAGAAACGTAGTCAAAGTCGAGTAAACGTTTAGCAATTACTAAACAGAGATGGTTTGTCCCTTTTAATCAACACATCGAGTAAAACCTCTTTAGAAGATATATTACTAAACATACGTTTCACACTTTTGATATCCAGGTCATAATGCATTCACTATGGTTTGACAAGAATGTTGTTAAAAGTATCAAGCAGGAACGGCTTCATTACAATGGGGAAAAATATGTCAATGGTGAATCGAGGCCAAAAGGAACGGTTCGTATCGGCGTAATCTGATAAAACGTAAGTGTTATACTGAGGCGCAACAGGGTAGACAGGTAGAAAAAAACAGCGATTTCATGGATTGGTTGGTTAATGACTGACAATATTATGGATTCAATGCAATAATTTGTAGTGGAGAATAACCTCGTTCTTCCTGTTAAACTTAACGAGGTTAGTACATGCGACAATCTGGACCATTTTACCTTCAAGGCCAAACGTGCGTATAGCGCATTCACACAAACATGAACAATTAGGCAAAATAAAGAGTAAAACGAAATAAAGAGTAAACGGTGAAAAGTCAACTGAACAAGTGACATCAAGATTTAAAACAAGGTCCGAATCGACGGCTATTCCAGGTGTTAATGATAAATAATCATAATGTGTTTTTAACGAGCGACAATCCACGTAACGTGCTCAAGGCGTTGTGCATTGCGGCAGCCATGAAAGGCGCTAGACATAGAGAAAACCATAATACAGAACAGATTTATGCGAAGAAGAAGCTCGATTTTAGAAGCAGGAGGAAACCGAGTACCCGGAGAAAACCTGCGGGAACGAGTATGGATCGAGAAACCAAATTCACATAATACGCCACCGAGAACGAGCCCCGCCGGGGATTGAACCCGAGACCTCATGGTGAAAGGCGAGAGAAGATACACTACGCCAACCCGTTCCCCATGATGCTGATGACAAGCAATAAGGCTAATGCCATCAACTGCATGTTTTAACATGTGTCTGCTCACGTGCCCCCTCTTAGCACTAGCGATATCTTCCTGCTTGTTTTGACCATCTAGGATCCTCTTCCTCATCTTCACTCTGGGATGTTTTCTCTGAGCTTAAGGAAGTAAATCCTACTCAATCAGTTGATCCACGCAAGATAATCAAAGATGGCATCTTACCCCACCAATGGAAAAGGGCTGTCGTCGTCCCAATACCAAAACAAATCTCACTGATTGAGAAAGTTTCGTGCCATTTCACTCACTTCTATATATTTTGCTTAATAGCTCTCAATATCGGAGGGCTTTGTTTTTCCAGATGGATGTACTATGATAATGGTTATCCAATTGATCATAGACAATTTGGAAGTGTGCCTAGTGTCTCAAATGTGTCATTACTTGGTAAATCTGTCAATATTTGCATGTGAGTGCTGAAAAATGTCGTAATGTAGGAACAGTGGTTCTCACTGACTTTTCCAAAGCATTTGACCTAATCAATCACACAGTCCCTCGTAAATAAGATCATCAACATGGGCGTGCGTACACTATTAAAAATGATTTAAAAACGTCGTTTTTTTACAGTGATTTGCATGTTTTGTGATCGCCAGCTACCACGACGTTTTTACGGTCATTTATATATTGTATATATTTATATATGTAAAGTATACATCCGAGAAATCAGTACCCTGAGTTTCATGCCGAGAAGGTCATCGACGACGGTATAAAGTAGCATAAAAGAAATGACATGTATAGGCCTAGTTTTAACCACTGATTTTATTTCTTTTCTTTTGTGTTGTATTTGCACTAGATCAAA
Source organism: Ophioderma brevispina (assembly GCA_023653785.1). Classification (NCBI taxonomy): domain Eukaryota; kingdom Metazoa; phylum Echinodermata; class Ophiuroidea; order Amphilepidida; family Ophiodermatidae; genus Ophioderma; species Ophioderma brevispina. Next base: position 33,162 of record JAMKCH010007468.1, on the reverse strand, counting down.
AAGGGGTTGAAAAAACAGAAACCATTACATCGAAAAGGAATCAAATACCATAGCGGTTATGCAACTCGTTACTCAAGAAGACGGAAAAAACTATACGCCTATTCAGACGACAGAAAATCCGGCGCAAGAGCAACTGGTTATTAGCAAGCCTATGGAAAATACAGGGCGAGTAAAAATTTGACCCGGAATTGTTTTCCGCCATTTATGAGTTAGTTAAATAAATAATCTAATATAACGTGTGGTATCATCGGATACGGCCGGTAAAGCCTATTGCGTTTTAAAAAATTTCTTTTTTTAATCTTCTTCTTCGCGTGTCCACTACTATATGACTTGTGGACACGCTAAGAAGAAGATTATCCTTAATTTGCTGCAAAGATAATTCCAATATGGGCGGAGCTACATTCCTTTGAATCAAGTAGTCAGCTTTTACCCTATACACGGATTCCCATTTGAATGCTATCTATCTATCTATCTATCTATCTAACGGCCGCAGTCGAGATGCTGTTCACCATGTAGCGCCAAATGTCCCTGTTAGCATTAAGTTGGGGATGTCAGATGCATCCTGCTGGATGTCTCGAGCAATCACATCAATGTAGTTAAAGGGGCGACGACCCATATTTGGGCATGGTAACTTGATCTGAGACTACTTGATCAATCGCACGATGACAGTGACCGGCAAATCGTGCACGGCGTTGGGCAACAGAAGATGAAATGGAGGGATATCTCCATATATCTGTGCTTTGGTCTTGTGCTCACGTCAGGATATGTTTTGTACTCGCATAAGAAGCTTGGTGGAGGTGCCATCCCCGTTATCCTGTAGCTCTTTCTTCATGGTCCAGGTCTCAGATCTGTATAACACGATACTCTCTACACAGCTCTAAAGAATTTCATCTTTGTTGAATTGGAAAAACCAGATTGCCATAAGTGGTGTAGTTTATTGCAGGCATTCCAAGCTTGTCCTTTGCGTGACAGGAAGTCTTTCTTGCTGTCGGCAACATAGGACCCCAGATACCTGAAGTCCTTGACCTCTTTGAGTTGGCTACCATCTGTTGTGCCAGATAGGTTAATGGATCAATCTCTCATGGACAGTCATATATAAGTCTCTTGGCATTTAGATAGGCCGACTTTGTCTGCAGCCTTCTCAAGTGATGTAGTAGATCTTGTGCACCACTTATCAGATCAGCTGTTAGAGCTAGATCATCTGCGTAGTCAAGGTCTGTGAGATACTGACTTGGTGACGTCTAGAACGCTTGGGTTAGTCCTTGATGGTGAGTCCTTTGTCGTTCAGGATGTCAAGACTCTGTCTGATGATGTAATCAACCACGACTACAAAGAGATAGGGTGCAAGAGTATCTCCTTGGAGGATTCCAGTAGTGTTAGGAACTCCTTGTGGGCCCATCCATGGTCTGGGTGGGGCAACAAAGCTATATGGGTTATCATACATGATGGCAATTGCCTTGACAATCTCATCTGTGACACCGTAGTGGCGAGAATATGCAGCATTACATCCCTGTTTACACTGTCAAAAGCCTTGGAAAAAATCTACAAAACCACAATTGAGCTTTTCTCTTGGAAATTCTCAACTCGTCTATGATCCTTCTGAGGCAAGTATCTGAGGTATGTTGATAGGCCTGGCGAAAAGCATTCTGGTTCCGTCTGAGAATGGGATCTATGTGAGGAGTGATGTCTGTGTGAGGCAGCTGGAGTTGTAGATCTTAGAGGCCCAGTGGTGGACAGTGTGATTCCTCTGTAGGTTTGGGGGTGTTGGAGGTCGCCTTTCTTTGGTAGAGGGAATGATGAATGAGGTTGAAAAGGCAGCTGGTTTGTTTCCAATGTAGGTGTTATTTACAAAAATTTAACAGTTGATCATGGAATAGTGGCTTCTTCCCGGACTACTGCAGAAATGTTGTCGGGACCAGGGTTCTTGGTGTTGTGCAGTTTCTTCACGGGGACAGATCTGAAGCTCCTCTATAGTGAAAGGTCCAGTCTGGATGAGAAAGGGTGTATGCTATCTTGTGATTGAAGAAAGGTTCTTCAAGGTTATGTTATTCTGAACTGACTTGCCAAGTAGAGAACTAAAGAGCTGAAACCAACGTGTCAAGGTCCTCTTCAGTTGTTTCACCTGTGATTCTTAAGGTGGGGTGGCCTCCTTATCAGTCAGCTCCCTCAAGGCCACCCAGGCAGCAGAATGCTTGTTTCAAGATGTAGGGCGTCAAGTGCTTCAGCCTTGGACTAAAACTTTAGTTCAACATCAACAGTACTTGTGTAGTTTGGAAAAATGAACTTAAAGGTTTCAAATTAAGACCCCGAGCTTGCCTTGCAATGCAATGTTCAATAAAGCTTAACACACAAGTAACTCACAGTTCACTTTTGATTAAGCATGAAAGTTCACCAACAGTGTAAAATGGTTTAATTCTTGTCCAATCTTGTCAATCGTGTAGTTGGGCTCTTTCTTGTACGCAGGGATACCTCTATTATTTTCAGTAGCCAATCTGAGGAAATACTGGAGCTGGATTAGGAACTATTCAGGGCCTACAACTCCGGTTGATCATCATCATCTACTGAATGCATCACTAGCTCAGTTTCGGGTGGTTGGGTAACATTTTGGTTGAGGGGTCCATTACCACCTCTCACATATGATCAATGTGCACATGGCGTGTCTTTTGTCCACACTTTACAGGACCTTACTGGATCCCAACGTTGCAAAACTTCAGCCTACTCTCCTCCTTTCCCCGAAATTTGAATGAGACCTGATACTGGCAAAAGTGCCTAAGTGGTCTTTTACCATTATGGTTAGCCTTCATTTGGGCGTGTTTCCTTTACTACCATTTGCTAGTGATGGCTTTAGAAGGACTCAGACGGAATTCGGGTTTACAGTTCAAAACAGTTCTGCCGGCGTACACCTGTAGTTGTATGCGGAGTATTGCGATACACCAGAAGAAAATTTAAACGCGATGTTGCAAAGTCAGCCCACTATTTTGGGCTGGTAATGAAGGCTTTCTTCAGGATCTGTACTCCTCATTTCCGCGGGCTCCGTTGCCGGGTGCTAAGTGGTGAGAACTTGTGCTGAATACCGTTACGGGAGCAAAACTCTTTGACTCTGCTGCGCTAAAAGCGGTCAATTGTCTGTTCACTATCCAGCTAAGGAAATCATGGTAAGCAAAAATTGCCGTAGTGTTATCAAACTGTGAATGTAATATTTGGCATTGTACTTACACAACCACTTGGAGTATGACTCAGTTAACACAGAAGTACTTATTTCTCTTTTTCCGCAAAGTCCAAGTGCACTCTTCAAAATCTGCGCCGTAGCCCACTTCCATGGATCAAGCGGTGCAGACGAGTGGATTGTTCTTGATGAAAGCATGTGCGCCAACCCTTTGCTAGAGTTTCATTTATCAGCGTCCAGATTGGGCCACCAAAAATAGCCTTCCGATAGTATTTCATTCTGGAAGACCTTGATGTCCCACTAGGAGTTCATTTAAGACTCGCGACCGTAGGTTGTGTGGAATACATACTCTTAGTCCCCAACGGACCAATCCACACTCAACAGATAGTTCATGTATCCTGAGTTCGTAAGTTTCAGCGTATTCAATCTCGTCCGTTGACCATCGCGACATGGTGTATCCATATACGCGAGACAACACTGGGTCAGTTACGTTGGAGCTGTTCTACTTCGATGCAGTGACTGGTAGTTCATTCACAAGGTTGAAATGGAAGACGCTACTCTCTTCATCCAATGTTGTTGCGGTGTAGCAGGCAATCGCGATAAGGCGTCTGCGTTCAGGTGCTCGTCTGTAATCTGAAGAAATGTCATACCGGTAGGCTGAGAGATAATTGCCCACCCTGTAGTCGTGCTGCTGGCAAGAGAGGGTACACCAAACTTAGGGCAAGATTGCAACAGGGTTTGTGATCAGTTGATTAGGGTAAAATGCGCCCATAACCAGATACTTGTGGAACTTTCGCACTCCAAACACAAGGGATAACGATTCCTTTGAAGCTGTGCTCGTTTTCTCACTTGATGTCAGAGTCCGGGAAGTAAATGCTATCGGTCGTTCCTCACCGTTGTCCATGATATGAGATAGCTCACACACTAGTCGCAGGGGTTTATTTACATCATAATGTGTCGTTACGTGTCAGTATGTAGCTGGGCTGTTGATGCTTTGAAGCGTTATTACACTCTGCAGTCCACTTGAAGGGTGTATGCGCTTTCAAAAGTTCATTCAGAGGAGGAATCAGGGTGGCAAGGTCTGGTATGAATTTCCATAATACTGTAATATGCCTAAACAATGAGCGTAAACTCTTGACATTACGTGGCTGTGGTGCATCTTCAATAGCTTTTGCAATTGTCAGGTTGGGGGCTTACCTTTTTCACTTAATCATTGAACCAAATATTACCACCTCAGTAGCAATAAATTTGCACTTTCTTTGTTGCAATCTCAGTTCCACACGGCTTCCAACCCGGACAGTACAGCTTCCAAGCGTTCCAAGTGTTGCGCTCATCTTTCCCCAGATACTAAAATGTCATCCAAAAAACAAATGACACCTTCTAAACCCTGGCGAGAATTGCTCCATGCGTTTTGACAGATGCTGGTGCACTGGCTATTCCGTTATGGTAGGCGTGTGTACTGAAAGAGAACCCTTGAGTATTTATGTTAATTACTACTAGGGACTCTCATCCACTATCATTTGCTGGTAGGGACCTGTGACAAATCAGGGTGAAAAAATTTTTCCCCACTGAGTGACCTGCAAACAGATCTTGCAGGTGTAGGGAGAGGTGACTGTCAATATCCAGTACTGGTTAATGGTAACTTATAGTCCCCGCATGTGTCACGCACAGTTTGTCAGATTTTGGTACTATACACAAGGAGTTTGCCCATTCAGCATAATTGACTGGTACCAAAACCCTGAGCAACTATTCATCAAGCTTGGATCTACTGCTGGGGTTTCAAGCGTACGGATATGGTATCGAGTTTAGGAATTTTGGTACAGCATGTTCCTTAACACACAAACTTTACCGGGGTGTTGAATGTGCCAAGGCCATCTTGAAACACTGCTGAGTTTGCTGCAAATAGCACTAAGTTTAGGGTTTCATACTACAAGCACCAAAATTGACTGCCAATCCAGTCTGATAATTTCGATCAATTCCTACGACAAATTGGTGGTTGGTTCATAACATTAGCCAGTATAATAGGCAATGTACTGTCTGACTATTGTATGTTACAGTAGTCTCAAACACACCCAGTACCGGCAGCTTGTCTCCCGAGTAGGTTGTCAAGGTACCCTGGTATTAACTCAAAGGGATGTGCGTATAATGTTTGATTCCTCTTGGAAATAATTGATTTGGCTGCCCGTATTACATGGAAGGTAAGTGGGTGACATCTACCCCGACAGTTACTTTTAAGGATTTAGTTTTCATCCAAGGACCCATATTGCACAACCCATAGATGTACTTCTGATTTTGACTCGGGGGCTTTGTCTGCTCTGAGGACAAGCTTCATTTACACTTAATGTAACATTTACTTGGCTTTGACTCACAAATGATCATTGTTACTGTTACTCGGTTTGTCTACGACATACAGACTAGATGTCCTGTTTTAACCACATGTGTTTGCACTTATTTACGGTATCTGGCCAACTCTCTGGCTTATGGGGACCTTTCCCAGTCCCACACGATGCAACTTTTTTGTTTACCACCTTTAGTTTTATACTCTCTGATATGCTTTGGTTTTGCTGCTACTACACTACTACTGTCCTACTAGATCTGTCTAGACATCCACAGACTATGACCACATATTTTCTGTGAATCCCCTTCGCCAATTCATGGCTGTGGCCGTTTCCAAGGCTTTTGCCACGGTCCGTGGGTCCTTCGCCAATGAATGCTTTTTCTGCAAAGGCGCATGCTTTAGACCATGAACAAATTTATCCCTAAGCGCCTGGTTCCAAAAATTCTCAGGGGATTCCATGTATTTGAAAGAATGCCTAATCTTCTCTGCTGGCATTAGTTTTGATGGACCTCATCTGACCTTTGCATCCGCCTCCCAACACTAACTCGAACGCTCTGCTATGACCAAGAGTTTTGGCATCAAAGTGCTGATACAACTTTTTCTTTCAGTCCTCATACGACGTGTCCATGGGGCTACTAGGTGGTGGGAATTAGCTTTTCAAATTGTATAGGTTTCCGACCCTATTTCACTGCGTGCTAGCCTTTTTATCATCTGACCATCTGCGCTTAACCAACCTGAGCCTCCTGAGGGGCAGACTCAAGATTTTCCCCCCATTTGTTTTTTCCCGCTCGATTCGCTCGCCGTAGACCCCAATTTTTTCCCACACGGTTCGAAATTCTGAAGAGCGGGGGGGGGGGGGGGGGGGGGAGCCACTTCGACCTGAGCAACCCACACAACCACTATTATTATCTTCGCCTTTTCTTATCTCTTTTCCCTCCTGCTTTTTTCCCCCCTTTCTTATCTCTTTTTCACCTTCTCCTTCCCCTTTTCGTCTCTCTCTTTTCCCTTCTCCTTTCCCTTTCCTTCTCTTTTCTCCCCCTTCTTTCCCTTCTTCTCCCCTTCTTCTCGTCCCCATTTTTTAGCTTCTTCCTTCCCCATTTTAGTTGTCCAGTCCGGGGGGCCAAGTCTGCCCCCCCGGCCCCCCCGCTGGTTACGGCCACTGTGACACATCGCCAGCGATAAAGTACGATTCCAAACGCTCGATTTCACATTCGAAGTTTTCCTCCGCTCGGCTTGAATGGTCCGAAACTTCTGGCCATTTCTGTTCTATATCGTGGATTTCACTTACTGTGTCTATACAAGAAATGTTCCCGACGCTCTCCTCCCTGTTATATATTTATAGTTGCCCCGAGAAATACTCCGTCAATAACTTCGAAGTTATTTATGTTTAACCGTACGAATGTTCCCGGCCAGTTGATGTGCAAGCCCGATTCATTGTGGGTCAAAACAATCCTTAAAAAGGGAACGTGCACTGCACTGAATAAATAATAATGATCTCCAAAATGCTGATCAGGGTAAAATGTCCTCTATTTATGTCACATAAAGTACTGTCTTAAAGGGTAAAAGCCAGTGATATGTTAAGTTTTATATTTGAGACAGTTTTTTTTTTAAAGATGGTTGGCCTATTTTAGGTCTATCTAATATAGAAAAGACTTTAAAACCTCAAAGGTTGTCACCGAAGTCGGTTTCTTCATATGTATATTCATTTCACTCCTCCAAAGCTGATAACATTTCAAGTTAATTTATTTTTTTCAATGATTTTTATGGAGTCATAGAACTAGCAACGTTAACAGGGCAGGGCATCGGTCGGAATAGTGATTTTGTGAGGTTACATAAATAGCTGATTTCTTCTGGACAATGATTGCTCGCTGAATACCGTTCATTTTAATGTAATCCGTTGACAAATTGCAAAAACCGACGACTTGATTGCAAACACGATAATGGTTTCCTATACCTAACCGATGTGAATGGTTTTTGCAGCAAGCAAATTACAATAAAAATCAAAGTAAGCTTTCAGATGAATACCACATATGTACTATCTTTTACTTAAAAATTCAAAATCCCGGACAAAATCGTTCAATTTTTTGTTTACTTCATTGCAACGTCTGCGCTGATTCCAAAACTAAAGTGGTGTGTCAAAGAGCCGTATCAAAGGGAGCGACAACCCAAGGGATATATAAAAAGTTTAAAGATCTCTCATAACCAACTAATTTTTCTGTAATACGTCCAACCCCTTCTATCCAACCCAATTTCTTCATGTGAGTAATTTGAATACCTGTTAATAAGCCGAGGATGTACACACCCTGCATGGGTACCACATCGCCAGCCGTAAAGTGGGGGTAATCATCCGCCTAGGTGCACACTCAGTACTTAAAGGCTGACTCAGAGATTTCGAAATATAATTTTTTATGCCAGTAAAAACCTTTATGCATTTATATAACATGCCATAGGATACCGTGTAAGTAAACAATCGGATTCGGAATTTTATAACAAGTTGTTGATTTTCTATTATGATGACTTTCCGTTTAAGCTTAGCTTTTTCACACAATGATTGTAATCTACAAGCTTATGAATTTTAAGTGCGCCCTCATCGGAAATCTCGGAGTCATCCTTACCCACTAGTCAACCCATACGGGAGTACCTCCGATGCTAAGTTAACCCCTTCTATACACCACAAATTTCTTCATGGGAGTACCTTTGAAGTACCGTGTTTAGTAGCCGCGGAGTACCCACCTGCCATTGTGTACCACAATCGCCGGCCGCAAAAAGTTGGGTAGTCAGCCACTAAGGTGCACATCCGTACTTGAGCTGACTCAAATTTCGAAATTAATTTTTTTATGCAGTAAACATTTAATGTATAGTATAACAGGCTATAGGATACCGTGGATAACAACACTTCCGGAATTTATTACAAAGTTTGTGATTTTCTATCTGAATGACTTCCAGTCGGCTGAGTATTTCACACAATGATTATGTGGACAAGCATTTGAATATTTAGTGCGCCCTCATCGGGAAATCTCTGATCAGCTTTAAACCCCGTTCGCCCCCTACGGGAGTAACCTGCGAGGCTACCACATGTGCAAATGAGCTCGTGAGCTCTGGGGTGATAGGTTAGTAATCTTATCCATTATTTACCATTTGGCACGCTATGGTTATATTGGGGGGTTTTTTTTTTTTGTTTGAACACAAAATGTCATGTGTTTTTTGGTGATGCTGAAACTCCAAATCAGATATGATAGTATTAAGCTTGAAAATGATCATAAGGGGTAAAACAACAATGGAATGTTTGACCTCTCTATGGCCAAGTTCGGCCCTGACTATAGACAGCCGGTAGGGGAGTACCTGCGATGTACTGCCGGAGGAGTAATCCGCAGGGTACTTCACTTCTGTGGCCTATATGTGTACCTGTGAGTCACCTACAGAGTACACTATAGGATGGACACTGCTAAGTAAACATAATTGCTATCCACCCAGTGGTTTTTGTACTTCTGTACGTACTTAGATGTAGTAATTGGATCAATAATGAATCGAGGGGGTCCCTTGAATAGAGCAGAGTACAACATGGAGTAGCTTAAGCTCTGGGTTTACCCGTGAGTAGAATCTGTTTTGTGTACCCATGTGTCAACAAAATAATCGAGTAACTTCCGAAAAAAATGTCTGTTTGTAAATGGCCCCTTTATAAGCTAGAAAGTGTATTTTAGTGACCAAATACTTGGTGTAGAATATAGGGCGGAGGGGGCTCGCCCCTCCCGGTAATTCTGCAAAATATTGGCAACATCTGTGCAAAATCACCAGTTTGTACAAGTCAGCCAAACTTCACACAATGAAAAAGACACAATATATGATTCCAAGATCTTTTTTCCCCTTTTGTTGGTTTTTGTATTGTTCCATTCTATTTACATGCCCGACGAATTCGGCAAACCTAGTATTAAAATATGTAACGTTTTTCTGTAATGGACGGTTCTTTGAACTGTGAAGGGCAATGGTATCCAACGACATCTGACCCCTGGGGCTCTGACAGTATCCAACCCGCATTTTTATTTTTTTGCCCATTATTAAAAACTGATATTTCAACCCCAATTTTAAATGTAAATTTGCTCGGAATGTGAGGTTTTTGTGCAAACACAGGGCCCCGTATTCCAAAAGAAAAGGTGGGACGTGATTTTTAAGCTAAGCGAACGCTTATATGTGAGATAACATATCTCTTAAGTAAAAACCGCAATTCAGAAGGATTTTAAGTTAACACCAAATGCAATCGAATTTAAACTAGGACGGGGCTAGTTTAAGAAGTGTTGTAGTGTGTGTTTTCGTCAAGTTCCCGGGGCGTTGCACTCTCCATTTGACACCAAGGTGCATTCATTCTCGTCCAGTGGTGTGTCCACCGTAACGCTACGGAAAGCCTGATCACTTTTGTGCGCTCATCATTAAGATCAAATAGGGCCTTTTATAGCTCAAGTTAGGGTCGTTAAAATAGACGATTTACTTGTGTTTACAACTTCTGTTTAAAAATGAATAGTTTTAAATTTTAAACGCGTTTTGTAACGCATTTTAAAAATTACGGCGATTTTAAGCTAAAACCGCGTTTAGCTAAACAGTGCTGGAAATACGGGCCATAGGTTGTGACACAGATATGAGGTGACTTCACTGTGTATAACTGTCAAAATACCATACTTGTTTTCATTCTTAATTAATTTACTGAATCGCTAGAGCTCGTATATCAAGAATAGACTAAAACTACCTGATAAAAAGAGTTCAATTGTTGGAATTGTTGGAATGATGGCAACAATTGTAAAACAAAATTATTAATACCCACCCAAAATCTGATTTAAAAATTTGCTCAAAATGCGAGGTTTTGTATCAAACACAAGAGAATTGTTTATGTAAATGGTGAGTACACTACACAGGCATTACACAGGCAATTAAATTGGTTTAGTTCCACTTGTACGAACGCCCATACTGGGGGTCTTTATGGGATCCTCCCGAATATTCCTTTGTTATCCAAAATGGGAAGGTTTTGCGATGCTGGAATTGGATGTGGGTTGGATCTTTGTCAATTGATGCCAATAACTTGTTTCTGAAATGAGTAAAATGCTGGTAGTGACATTTCATTGTCAAGGGGTTGATGTTTATATCCTGGGACTAATATTCTAAGAGGAAGATGAAGCTCCCTATTCACCTGGGTCAATGTGTACAGTAACTTTGGGAATCAACTACATTTTTTATAAGCATATTAAGATGTATATAATTTCTTACTATATTCCCTCACCGGTGTTACCACAATTTTGCTCCATGTACACCAGGAAATCCTAGAATTCTAAACCTCAACATAGGGTTATGATTTTTTATGTATTTCAGGTAAAGAAGTACCATTGTCCGGCGACTCATAGTCCGGGAACAATGGGGAACAATAGGGCAATCGAGTGCATTTGCTCTTTACGCAACATTAGTTTGAAAAAGCTTTAGTCCGATACGTCTATGGAGCCCCGACTATGGCTCCACCGGACTATTCTGCTTCACCCCGGTACATTTGTTAGTCAGCAAAATTTGAGACATTAACTTTGGTTTTCCTGAAAATTGTGAAAGTTTTGTTTGGGAAAAAACAGGCCGAGGCACACCTTAACGGCGTTTTGTGTGTGCGCCATATCTCTCAATAGGTTGAATTCATCCCAGGTTTGTTTACAATATACGGATTGTGATGTACATGTAAAGTTACTAGAATAACTCAATAAAAATGGAATAATAGATCGTTTTGGCATAGCAATAGTTTATTAGATTGGAGACTACAGATACTCCCACTTGACTCCCATGTTAGTGTTGTGTTGACCACATCTATAAGAAGAAAATATTTGTACAAATTACAGTATATACATTTTAGAATAAAAACAAATCAAGCAATAAGTTACAAATAGCTGCGCTCGCATCAGACCCTTAACCCTCGTCTACCTGATGAGCCTTTTTTGTAACAAACCTCCCGCAGGGGTGGGTGGGTTACCACCCCCCCCCCCCGTGTTTTCGTTACTACTGAACACCGATTCCCTGTAAAATTGGTACCAAAGGATAGCTTAGAGTTTCTTTCTTTCCATTGGTACCAAAAGAAGTACAAACATCCCCTTAGTAACTCCACCGTGACGTCATATGTTGAAAGTCCGAAAATACGGAATATGGGGGGGAAAAAGAACAGTTCTCAATTTTTAAGCGACTCAAACACCTTATTATAAGCTCAAAATGCTGTCCTTATAAAACTAGTCTTTCCATCAATAAGAGTCAAAACCGCATGAAAATCTTATTTTCCAACGTTTTTGGTGAAAATTGAATTTTTCAGCGGGGGTGTTCTATGAATGGCAGTTTGATGACATGCAAACTTTATAACGTCATTGTGACGGAAGCTATGGCAGTTTGGTACTCATTATTTTGTTATCAATGTGAAATAAGAGACCATAGCTATCTATTGGTAACCAAAATCAAGTGTCTGTGAGTTTCCTGGCTGTTTATGCATGTTGGTCTTCTCTTCCGAAGGGGGTGGTTATACCACCCCCCCCCCCCCCCATCTCACTTTTTGGATTCACCCGGCATCTTACCTTACCAATACACCAATACCCCGGTGGGATGTTTGTTTTTGGATTAAAAGGACGGAACATCATTGACAATTACATAAAATACTTTGGCACCACAAAAGGGGTTTTAGCAAGCCTGTGAACAACTGAAGGGGGTGGTAACACACCCCCCCCCCCATGTGATTTTCTTTTTTGCGAAATTTTCAAGGAGTTTTTTGCTAATCTGGATTTATGATTACGCTTCTCCTGATACAAAAAAAATTAATTCAGACGACTGCTTCATTAGAGAATTAGGTTGGGTCCTTAGGACCCCCCCCCCTTGTCACTACGAAGTGAAAAAAATCAAGATATTTTACTAATTAAAAAAATTAAAGTAAGTAATCTTTGGGATTTATTTTGCTTAGGATATATACCTTAGTAGCAAGTAATTAAAATAATATTCCTTTAAATAACCTTTTAACCATGCTTTTAGCATCAATTTTAATTTGTCATGACCGTGGTCATAACTGTGTAAGTATAGGGAAAGACAAGGTGAATTTGACGTTTCTGAAAAAAATACAAGATGTTATAAATTCGCTATAGTTTTGCAATATTATTTTAATTGGTTTATTCTAGAGTAATTATAATGAATTAATTTTGGTTCTACACCTTATGAGGAGGATATGTACGAACCACTCTTTTTTCGGCTGTGGCAATTTCAAGTTGGCCAGAGGAAATAGGTCAAGTTCGGATTTTCATTTACTTATGTGGGGTAGTGGTTCTACGTGACCCCCCTTTCTTGTGTTATGTCATGATCAACTCCCATGGAAATGGTTATCTGGGTTGGGTCCCCAGGCGCCCCCCCCCCCTTGGGCACTACCGGAAGTTTTTTAGCTTGGGCACAAAAAGTTGGTAAAATTAATTTTCGGTTATCGTAGCAGTAGCCTTTGAAAAGTGAGGATGGAGGGCTGGTTTTTATTTTTTTTTAATAATGACGCTAAAATATGGCTGTTTCACAAATATTCACATTACCACCCACTTTCAGCCGCATCAAAAAATGGCGAGGCCTTTTTATTTTAATTTTACAAGGAATAGACCCCTAGAGGGCTTTAAATAACATGAAAGTGACTGTGGTTGAAACACAATCTAGGTCTATCATCAAACAACCCAAACAACTTTCAGGATTGAAACCATATTATAAGAAACTTGCAAATAAAAAAAGTTTGACAATATTGCGGCCTAAGATCGACGACTGTGACCTATTCCGAAATTCAGTGAATATTTCAATTGCTTGAATGAAAGTTATTCACATGCGTAGTCTTCTGTTTATAAACATTTTATTAGCGCTCTCAGAGAAACGATATGGGACCTGTTTTGGACATTATTTGGAAATTTAATTGTATTTCCAAACAACAGGAAGTTTGCTTTTCGCCTTATCAATATTGGCGGGAAACAATGCAGACACCTGCCGGGACATATTCCACACATATTCTATATATTGTTATACAAAATTCCTTTAACTGCGATAAGGTGAAGCCACATTGTGCATGGCAAAATGCAACTTCATGTGTTTCAATCTGCTGCTATTCAACGGTGCGCCAACACGCTATCCATAGAAGAGTCAGTGACACATTACACGTAATGGCTGGACCGGAAACCTCACTAAACTATCACACACGTTCTCACGCCACGAATCTAAGTCAAAACCATGCAAGAATGTTGGCAGATATCTAAGATTACTGCATCCTGTCATCAAACACCACAAGAATATTAAAATGGCGCGAGGAATTATATACATGCAGTGTTCCAATCCCCTACAGACTGTACCAATAAAAACTATACAATCAAACTAAAAAATTAGGAAAATGTGCATTTTTGCCAGGATATTTTGACTGTATTTTGTTGGCAAGGATCTAAGCTAATCTCGCTTTTTATTCCATCCAATTTGATCGACCCTAAGCGGAGATATGGTCAGTTGAACACAAAGGATAAAAATACAACTTGGGCCAGTGATTTTCAATGGAAACTTTGTTAAATCAGGATAGCCGAAATGGGCCCAACAGGTTTTTCAACTGTCTCGGATAATTAGCCATACTCCTGAACCAGGACCCCAAATTACACAACTAAAAAATCTCATGAAAGCTGGACACTCCTAAAAAGGAATCAGTAAAACCCAGTTGATATGAACTTAATTTTGGCCAAAAAAAATTAATCTTGCTTGATAGTTTTTTTTTTTGAGACTGTATTCGCCCTTTCACGATCATCGATTGTGCAGTAAGATAGTTAAAGGGGCAACAGTCACTGAACAACGTGAATGGGAAGATAAACCAGTGATATAACACTTTATCATTTAATCACATGAAATGGGGAAATGGTGATTGGTTATGATCCCCAATTAAAGGCTGATCAGAGATTTGAAAAATATTTTTTGTGTAATAATTGAAAATAGTCAACTGAAAATAAAGATAGTCACCTGAAATTCTCAATTCCAAAGTTTGAGACGATCGAATTTTTCGTTTTCATGCAGTAAATATTTTAGGTGTGGATAAGGTTCCATAGGAACTGTGTAAAACAAAAGATCCTGATCCGGAATTTGTAGACACAAAGCTGTATTTGCTATAATGAAAGACTTGATTTGAGCTTAGCTATTTCACACAGTGATTATATATGGGCAAGCATTATGTATATGCAAAAATCCCGATTTGTTTGAAAATTGAGGGCGCCCTCCTCGGAAAATCTCTGATTCAGCCTTTAATATTTTCCGTATTACCAGAGCAATTTTTCATTACTCACTGGATATGAGCAACGTAATTAGTAGCTTCACCAAGTACAAGTATGCATTAAAATCTATAGATGGAATGATCCTTGTGCATCTGTGGAAAGAGACTTCTTTTGGTCCAGCCCCCTCTGAAAGGCACAATCCAATAATGGCCTTTTTTGTTCAACAGATTGGTGTGACCGCTGCTGGTAATATTTCTACTTGATACATTTCCCTATGTTCTTTCATGTACAAAATATTTTCCAAAGTTCCCCTGTGTGCTTTGGAGGACAAGTGACCAATATGATGTCTTTCAAAGAGGTAAGTTTGGGGCTTTTCCTCTAGCCTACTACAGTGGCGCCCTGTCCCTGGCTGCAGAATTCAATTCAGTGTTATGCACTGTATCATAGTATAGACTACTGTGGCCATGACACCTTGGTCTAGGACTGCCTTTTTTGGCAATGGCAGCAAAACTGTACATAGCAGGACTATGATGGCTGAGTTTCTGTTGCTGTGCAATTAGTCCAACTTGTTGATTTGTACTTTGTAGGCCTCCATAGCGCCAGGCCTAGTCTATTATGCCTCTGTCGCTCTTTCTGATTGATTATGTGGCTGTGCTAATCCAGATTTAAATAAAATTTAATCTAATCTAACTTTATGCTTTCTACTTATTCATGTCTACTAAAATGATAGTTCGTTATCGCCTCATGTGATATTGAAAACAAACCACAGACTTTTACGTATTGCGTGAACAAACAGGGGATAACAAATAGTAATATAAGTTATTAACATTTTTCCATTCATGTTAGTGAAAGTTCAAGCTCTACTTTATGCTGGTATATGTAGGAAACCTCGAAACCTCTAAGTTATCGAATGATGTCACATGCTGACATTCAGGGCGCCCTCTGCTGTTTTCTGGCAGGAAAAATATTACAGTAGTTTCTATGACAGACCACATAAAAATCTGGTCATAAATCACTTGCCACCTTCCCTGATCGAACTCGGTCACATATGCAGCTGGTACATTAGCCAGCTTATAAGAAGGCTGGTATTATTTAATTTGAAACAAAAGTTAAAAAAACAAAAAAACCCCGAAATTTCCCCATGAAAAGTATAGGGGCTTTTGCTTGTCAGTTTTGGACTTTCTCTCTTACACCGACAGGGGGCGCCACCAACATTTATGTCACGTCATCTAAAAAGTCACGAACTAGAGAATCCTATGATGTAGAGGTCCCACACATCTTGTCTATTGTGTTCCCATGTGTGCTGCAGAATCATTGTTTCAGACACAACAACCAATTAGCCTCGTCTACAAGGTTCCGGTTTATTCCGTATCATCCCTAACGTCCGTAGCCATTTTTTAAATGGAAACTAACCTGACGATTGAGATTACGAGTAGGGCGCCTATAAACGCGTCAATTTTTGAAATGGCACATTCAGCAACCCGAGCCTATTAGATTAGCGGCCTTTCACGGTAAAGACTAAGGATGCGTTCACTCTAGACTTTGTTTTTGAACTGGCATTCGTGAGATCCGATGCCGTGCCCTGCACGTGAAATTGCGCTTATTTTTGCTAAGGACAAAGGAAGGCGTATTTCGCTGCCGTGGACGTGTCAAGTTGGTACGCTGCTGTGCCGCGATACGTGATTTGGCTGGATTGTGCCTGTTAGATCTAGGGCGATTTGCAATAAAGACCCAAGGACTGGGATTTTGCGTCTTTGGTACTTGGCTGCAGTGGCCCTGCACAATGTTAGATTCGCTCTGTGGCCCAGCTACGTGAGATACGGATTCATTATTGTATTACAGGCGGAAAACAATATGGGCAAAAAGTCGACGTCCCGATAAACACCAAGGAAGCTGTCTGCTCTGGACTTTGTCAATTTTTTCGACCAATATTTACCTGTTTGTCTGGGACGATTTCCTCTAAAGATTAATCAACTGGGTCCGGTATTTTCCCGGTCTTTGTGTACTGACTGCAGTGGCCCTGCAATGGTAGTTCGCTACCGTTGCCCGGCGACGTGAGTATAAGTGGTCCGCTCTGGTATAAGTGGTCGCTTCTTCCAATGGTCTATACTATCATTTGCGAGCAAATGAAGAAATTTCATATTTTCGGAAAATGCGCCAGCATGCGCATTAACTCCTTGCCCCGAGTGATAACATATTTTGGGACACTGCGGTTTAACAACTTTTCCTTGGAAGGATGGACACCAAAATTCCTTATCGCATTTAGTCCGCATTTGGGAAATATCAGCGTTATTCAAACAAGATTTATCAGTAGAGTTGAAGAAACATCTTCTGGAATGTTGGCATCATTTGGAAGCATCTTTCGAAAGACACTGTAAACAAACACAAATAATTATTTCTAACTAGACCCGTGTTGTGAATTATAACAATACGAACAGGTTGGAGTAAGGAGAGTCGCAGGAAAATGAAACATAAAATGGGGTTGTAACAATCCTTGGGAAACATGATTCATAAGATAAATTAAAACACTCGTTGGCATCGAAGCGGGGGATAACCAGGGACTCACTGGAAACAACAGGGACCGAATTAAACAATCAGTTAAACAAGGTCCGTGTCTCTCTGCTGTGTCGGTAGCAAAGGGAACAACAAACAGTAAGGTTTGACAGAGGAATGAGCTGAAAGCATGAAAAGACTGACATCTTCTTTAGCAACATTAAGCATCTTGTACAATGGTAGGAATAACAGTAGAAATGATGAGAGGGTCAAAATAAATTTTGTGATTTTAACCCAGTGGTTTTGTCTATGGGTAAACAGATATCTTCGAGAAGCTCCACTTCAAATTTGATTATGCAATAGTTTTGAATGTCAAATTATGTCGAGATGGTATAGGCCCAATGGAATATAGTATAGTGTAGTAATCCGCCTAATCCTTAAATAGTAATATTTCCAGCTGCATAGATAATAAGCCTGGCACGCAACACGATTCAAAGCACGTTGTTCTATGGAGAACTACACCTAATGCCAACTTGCAAGCAAGCTCATGCATATTGCATTAGAGTATGTAAAGTGCCCCCCACCTCAAATATTGAGGAAGTTATGACACCCACACATTCTGTCCCATTGTTGCCGCTTGAAATCAGGATTCTATCCAGCGAATTAAAAATATGCACCGATGATTGAAATACATAGGCGAGAACCCGAACAAATTCCAGCACCGTGACTGAGATTGTAGCTTTGGAAATTCTGACTGTTGGAAATATACTATTAATAACCATGATCTTAATTAAACGATTGTAATCATGAACTTACCAGAAAACTTCGTAGTCGTATTTTCTTCCCATGTCTAGTACTTCTCAAAGAGGTGTTGCTCAAAGTAAATGCCTAGAAGTAGAAGCTTCGCATTGAATGTGCCAGAAACCAAGCGCATCAATAGTTGGTTCAATGTTGGTGGGCTAGATGAGGCCTGTCCTCCGCTCTTAAGACTCGTCGTAAGCTAAGATAGTTCAGACTGGGAAGAGCGGTATTGCATTGGCCACACACATGAGCACATGATCCAAATACACAGTTATGTCCCATAGGCGTAGCTCCTGAAGGTACTTGAGACGTCCTAGACCCATCAGCATTCTTTGAGGCGAGGCACTTTCCATTTCGAAATATCGCAATGCCTACATTTCTCTAACTGAAGTGCGCGCGGTAAGGCACTACTGAGAACTTGACCCGCTCTCTCATTTGTTGGATTACCTTCGATTCCTTAATTCTTGTAGATTTGGACCGTACTCTGGTAGTTTTCCGATTAACTCTGACACGTCAGTCGGATTTTTTGTCATAAACGAGACGTGTTATGGGTAATTGTAAACAAAAAAAGGGGGCCCCCCATCAGCGCTCACCCAAATCGACTGGTATACCAGCTTGATTGCGCGAGATATCAAGCATTGAGTTCTGGCAACTTATTGTTACACATTGCAGATACCAGTCGATTCACCTGGTTCTCTTCTAAACCAATCTGACGGAACATCAATGTCACAGTGACGACAGACTGCGGCTCTAATACAGATAATTAGTGTTCACACTGCGAATAGTTTGACGTCAGCAATGTCCAACAGTAGAAAGTTTAACATATCTTAATGCTCCAAAAAACGGAAGTGAGATCTTAGCTGAGGACGGTTGCAATCTGCGATGTCTCCCAAACGCTAAACGCACCAAGTGCATTGCAAATGTTTGCTGAACTTTTTGATATAAATTCCTTTCCACCGAATTCGTCAAACATTTTTCTCAGTTTATTCCGTCCTCTTATCAGAAGCTTTATGAATACTTTTGTGGACATCTCCTAAAACTTTACTTTTGGGGAGGTAATAGCGTTCCCCCGACTTCTTGCATTTCAAAATCGTTATTGATTTAATGCTGGGCCTGCAGTCAGAAAATATCCAATTGCCCTGGTCATGATGCAGACATCCTAGAAATCTCATCTTTCCATTGGAAATAAATCGATGAAAAAGGTATTGAAACTTCCTCACATCCAGTTCTAATTGCATTACCAAAAGAGCTCCATGAATTGCTGCACGTCTTTCAATTGATTTTTCAAGGCTCATACGCGATAGTATTTAGGCAAGAAGGTCACGAGATGCGACTTCAAAAAATCTCTGCAAATGGGCGATTATTGCGATGTGTTACTTCTTGGTTGACACCGCAAGCGAATTGTAGAATCCATTTAAACCTGAGACATAACTTGACCGATGATAGTACTTGCAAATGTGTTTCCACCTCATCAGGATGTTCGCGTGCTAAGCCAGCGAGGAATTCCCCTGAGATTTTTCTGAATGGTCTTGTGAAAGAACCGGAGGTGCCTCGCTTTGATTGTTGATGCTTCAGAACATGGATCAAAAATATGCTAGTGGAGTCAATACACGGGTTTCTTGTGATAAATCTTCGTCCACGACAAAAATACCAACTCGAGAGCCATATCGACAATGTCATTTGAGACAAAGTCCTCTATTTCCGGTTGTGGAAGAAAGTGTATGCCGGGGGGCAAAGTACCTTTGAAGGTATTCTTCCTAAAGTCTTCAAGGTTTCATAAGAAGGACTTGCGTCTGTGTTACTTTGATTTATGGGGCCACAAGCGTTTTTATATACTGGTGTAAAGTTGTCCAATGCGCTTGGAATATACCTTGCTCGTGTTATCTTTCCATAAACATGCAAAACATAGGGCCATGAGAGGCACACAAGCAATTCCTGGACAGAAATTATTCACCTTTAAATAGTTAAGAAGTGATTTGGCCATATCTGTATCATTGCCGAAAAAATTCCCGATGTAAGTTTCGACTTGGAACCGAAACCGAAGTAGTAAATCCTCTTCTTGAACTTCAAATTTCGTTGTACTCTCTTTTGAATCCGAAAAGTCATTTGCTTTCAAGGACGAGAGGTAACTACAACGTTGCAGATGACCAGCTCATTGTAGGGACAAGCTTCATGACATTGTCTTGGGTTCGTCTTGAAGACTTTCCTTTCGATTGAATTCGTCATATGAATCGAGGATAAAAACATGACTTGCTTGGTTTTGGTCAATATACGTATGCAATTCTTCTTTGGTAAAATCCACATTTTCGGCATCAATGTTCAAATATAGCGTCTTCTAAACTTGAATTGTGCATCTTCTCATGTTCCGGACGAATAACAAAGAAACGTCTTTGAGAGCTACTTCGGTTACCCAGTCGTGGGCAATTTTAGCCGCGAGAGTAACTTTCTGAGCTACTTCACCAATAAGCAGAATACGTGTTGGTCGATTTCCATTGTTTGTTTTCCTTTCGAGCATTCATGATAATCAGTAATTGGCTCTTAAGAATACTACCGGGTGTTGCCAGTTCAATCTCAATAGATAGATCCGTAAAGATATCTTCATATTAAGAAATGATGACTTCCAGGGAAACTGGGGAGGGAAGTTGCACAAACTGTGTTTGGTAGCATTGTTCCAAAAACCTCCGACAGCGTGCCACACTCTACTACGGTAATAAAATGTGAAAACAAGTGAATTAAGCCACACAGGAGTAACCAGTAGCTGAGAAATATCACAGGGCATAGCTTTGAGTCCTAACGTTTGTGCTTCAATTCGAATTTGCAGCGATGCTGGGCCTCCACACACTATAACATAATTAGTCGAGTGGCCTAAATGTGTATGGTTTGAAATGTTTTATGATCTTATCGTCACAAGTGACTCTAAAAATTAGCTTAGGACCAATTGCTTTTGTTTTAGTTGACTCCATTCTTAAATTATCATTTGATGGTTTCAGAATGCACATTGTTTTGTGACCCGGGTTGACTGGCACCCCCGATGAATTCAGCAGTCAACACCATGTATATCTATGAACTAAGTGGATTACCACTGTGAATCATAGGGGTCGTCAGTCCAATCCGGGTCACTATTAAACGGCTACCACCGGATAATGTACAAACCAGTTATATTTTGGCTTATAAATTAATACATCCTTTCTCATCTTAACTGCAATTTAAAAATAACGTTGCGGAGGTAGTAAATAATGGATATAATATTGTAGCTGTTCAATCAGCTTTCAAATTAAAATGTCCCTTTATGATTTCCAAGATTATTTTTCCGTTTATTTCCCGTTTTTACTTTTAACAGAGGGGGATGCCTTTCTTTTGATGATGGCTTTCAAACAGGACGCGGCATCGTACAGTTTTGTATATGAGTAAAATAAAATTAAAAATTAAATTAAAATACTTCAAAACTTTACGTACGTTGACATACGAAAATAATCTGGCAAGAGTCGTCCAAAGTTGGGGTGGACCACTCGGAATAGAATCAAAGTAATTGCTTATCTACTCCATAAACTTAGTGTAATTGGGTTATTACAACTCAATTTTTATGAGTAATTACTATTTAGTAAGTACACAAAATATTATCAAGTTAGTCTGATTATTAATCATTAAGTTCTCGGAAATCAAGCTAAATGGGGGTTTAACGTAGTTATCTTTTTAAGATTATGATAAAAACAAAGACTGGATTCAATTCGGTTTTATTTTGTACCCCCAGAAAGTCTTCAGCTGTTACGGCGTTATTTGATTAAGTTGGGCAAAGTCCAATTCATTTACTAATATTACTGAAAATATATTGCTTCACCTACTCAAAATTTGAATCTAATCTTTATTATTGAATTTAGTTATAAAATTAAAAATTGAAAAAGTTACCATCACGTTGGTCAAACATGACTATATTGATTATTGTAACTCAAAATAGATTTTATAAAATACTTATTTTCTCTATAGTTCTGTATACTTAATTTAAATTAATATGAGTTTGCGCTCATTTTGATTTTTGTCTAAATTTAATCAACTCGAACTATTCGCATTAGTATTATTTGAAAAAAGTTTGAGTTACTAAAGTTTATTAAGTTAACCATTATGTTTGTATACTGTAAAACAAACTACTATTACGTTAGTCAAGCATTATATGGATTGATATTACCCACCAATTATCGTGTAGAACCTGCTAATTTTTCTCCAAATCCGGTTACTAAATTAAATTAATTGACACCTGAAATCAACTTGCATTTATAATGTTAAAATATTTCTTAATTATTTTGAGTGTTCGGTATTTAGATACTTGAGTAAAGTACAAAGCAATTGAATAAGTACAGTCATTTTAAGTAAAATATACTTGATGTAAAGTCGGGATGAGGAAAATGAGTAATGCTAATAAGTTTGCCTGTGTCCTTGTTGGTTCCACGAATTGCCTTGTTATCGTAAGTTTAAATTATTACGTTAAATTGATTTGAGTCTGGTTTGTTGTAAAATGAGCAAGTTTTACTAATTTTGCCCAATTTACTGGCACTTAATGTTTGTACGTTTGTGTTGTTAACATTACTCATGTAAAGTAAGTATTTTTATGTATTTTGAGCATTATTAAAATCGTGGAATTGAGTATACACGATTAATAATTTTTGAGTCACAATTACTAAGGACATTGATTATTTTTTAGAGTACATGTAGTTATAGTTTATGCGAAAATCTCCATTACGTCAAAAAAACAGCCGATTGGCCTCTGCGCGGAATCAGTGATGATATATACCGTATATTATATATTACTATCAGAATATCGTTTTGAGTTGATAATCAACACTTTGCAAAAAAGATATTTACCTTGGCGTTTCTTTGAAGGCTGATTTACATTCACCACTACCTGGCTATGGTCTCCTATCTGGAATACTTGATTATCATCGCCCTCGATCTAAACATTTAAATGATAAAATGAGGATACTGTCAGATAGATATCCTAATCTTCTTTTATTCAAGCTTTATGTTAATATCACTTTTGTATTTAGGCCGAGTAAAAACTACATGTTCATTGTTCAATTTTATTTTTAATTTGTTAACATTTCAGTCATCTTTAGTGAAAGGATTGCTCACGAAGTTGAGATGCTCTCAAATGGTTTGCTAATATACGAGAAGCACTTTTGAACATGTTTTTTGTGATAACTAGAGGGGTCTACCTTACAGAAGTATTTTTTTTTTAAATTCCTCTTTGTTTCAGGCAGTGCAACCGCGGCAATGTATAGCAAATATATGAATGGATTTTTTTTTCAGGCAAGAGTTTCATATTCCCCCCTTCTACAAATTCTGCAACCTTAACATGTGCTTTATTCCGTCAAGGTTGCAGAATTCATAGGGACATATGGAGCTCTTTCCTTTTTTCAAAAACCCAGACGCTAAACATGCGTGTTTTTTTACTCGGCCTTATTAGATTGCATTAACATTTTTCCATTTGCCGGCTTTTTACAGGTGATTTTTTATTCGTATCAATTCATCAAATGTTTTCGACGATTCTATTCATGCTGAGAGTTTGTATCTCCAGTAAAATCAATACAACTTTTATATGGCGTAGATTAAGGCCGACTGCCTCACCGAAGATCGATCACCATTCATAAATTTAGTCCCATCTTTGATGTGACCAGTACCTAAAAAAAAAAAAAAAAATTGATGTACATAAAACGAACGCGTGTATGGTATATTGCCTATAAATAAGTGAGTGTGACTTATTGATTGTCGCAGCCTCCTAAAGCGAAAGTGAGGTCGATTAGGTTGAATTATGCGATTTAGTGCCCACAACTCCAAAAATATATACAGGGCAAAGACATATAAATCCACGTACCTAACAAATTCTTGCACCACCTGCACATAATCAAGGCAACCATGATGATCATAACACATTACATTTACCAATTAACTAAAAATGTCATGAAATTTAACTTGATACCAAATTTATTTTAAATGATTTATACCAAATTTGTATCTGCATTACGAGCACATTTACACTAATAATGGACTCCTACTCCACTATATCTATGGCTTTTTAAATTTCGTATCACACATCTCCTCCAATGAAACCATCCATCGACAATATGCATAAAGTGATACGAATAAAAAATCAAACAGTACATTATGTCACAATCTCATCAACAAGTTTGGGAAATTTGGAGAGTTCTAGTTTCATAGCACTGCACTTAGTCCTTTCAGCAACCAAAATAGTAATAATATAATATAACAATCTTGATATAGCGCCTAATGCAAGCCTCTAAGCGCTTCACATAGAAAGGGGCAATTATGTCATTATCAATACGACAAATACAAAAACAATAGATAAAATTTGAACTTTTCTGTACTCCGACACACGTACCGGTGGATAATTCCTTGTTTGTACGGAAAATGCAGCCGCATTTCTTGGGACCAATAGCGCGGATGCAGCGGAACTACGTTCTAAAACTGTAGGCATTTTACAGAAAGCCAAACCTCCACCAAGTAACATTTCTCGCGAGGAAAGAGTGGCCCTTGAAAATCTTAAGGCCGACAAAACTATCACCGTTCTCCCTGCCGATAAAGTCAGAGCTTCGGTATCATGACAAGCAAGACTACATGGTTAAAGCCCAGAAACTCTTGACGATACCAATACATATGAAAAACTTAAGAAATACCCTACCGCACAGTACAAGAAAAATCTGGTTAGTATTCTCCAGAAACTTGAGGAGAAAGCCATCACCACAGTTGAGAAAAGAAAACTGTATCCCACATCTGAAGATACTCCAAAATTTTATGGTCTGCCTAAAGATACATAAAAGTGACGTTCCTCTCCGTCCTATTGTGTCATGCATAGGCTCCATCTCGTATGAGATTGCTAGGTTTGTGGCAGACATCATAGCCCCCCTAGCTGGGAAGTCAGAGCATCATTTAAAGAACTCTCAGGAACTATTGGAGAAGAAGAACTCAGGACCTGGGAAATCGGGAACAGAAATGCTTATTTCCTACGACGTTTCCGCCCTGTTCACGAGCACACCCGTGGATGAATCCATTTCCATCATTCGCGACCGTCTGAACAATGACGTGACTCTCAGTGAGCGCACTACTCTTACTCCAGATCAGATTATTGAACTTTTGTCCTTCTGCCTTAAGACCACATACTTCCAGTTCAACGAGTGCCTTTACCGTCAACGTGAAGGCGCCGCGATGGGCAGCCCAGTCTCGCCAATAGTAGCAAACCTCTTCATGGAGCATTTCGAAACAGTACGCTTTAAGCACAGCTCCTCATCCACCAAAAATTTGGTATCGTTTACGTCGACGACACGCTGTGTATCATGGAGAGAGAACGTGTGGATGAATTTACCCAGCATAATTAACAACATTATGATGCCATTAAGTTCACCACAGAGACGAATCTAACAACGCTCCCATGTTGGACACGCTGATCACTCGACAGTCGGATGGGTCCTTGAAGTGTAGTGTTTACAGAAAGCCCACACACACGGACCAATACTTGAACTTTGGTTCGCACCACCCCCTACAACACAAACTGGGTGTCGTTAGGACCCTTACTCATAGAGCTAACACCATTATAACCCAAGAGGAAGATAGACACCAAGATTGATCACATTCAGGATTTGTTTGAAACAGTGTGGTTATGAGCCCTGGGTCTTCCTTCATGACGCACAAAGAGAAGGACAAACAGAAAACCAAATACCAGAACAGGCCCCCTGCGAAAGGGAGCGTGGCGATTCCTTATATACAGGGTACCTCAGAGACTATTGCTCGCCTGTTCCAGAACAAGGGCATTCGCACGCATTACAAGCCAGTTAATTCCATCCGCCAAAAACTGGTTGCTCCGAAGGATAAAACCAAAAACGGAGCACAAGTCTGGTACTGTTTATCACATCACATGCGATGACTGCCCTGCGGCCTATGTCGGTGAATCAGAACGCTCACTCAAGACCCCCTGGCTGAAGCATAGGAACCAAGCATTATTCTCCCCTGTAGCTCACACGTTTCAAACAGTCAAAACACTCCATCAACTGGAAGGGTGTTAAAGTTCTGGACCAGGACTCTAACTGGTTTAATCGCGGTGTCAGGAGGCTATCAACATTCGGCGCAACCCATTCACTTAACATAGACAAGGGCCGCCACGATCTTTCACTCACTTGTATACCAGTCTATTTTGTCACATGATCAAAGGTCATCTAGGTCATTTGACACCCAAGATCAGTAACATCTTCAGTTTGATAAAGACACAGAGTCGTCGTGTCGAAAGCTCACGTAAGTGAATCTTTTTTGACTGTGATTAAAGTTTAAACCATTTCATGATAACATTCTAATTTAAAAACAACATGATATACATCAATTATACAGTTTCAAAATAACTTAAGATCACAATTTAATCAAACATGTATGTATGTGAGTCATATTCAGATAGATGAGAAAAGACAACCCAGTTGCCCTCATACTAAAACAATGGGGGGATATACCATAATCGGTCAGCTGTGAGGATCTGTGTATATGTACCCCGGGCCCCACAGCGACATCGGTTAAGTCTTGATAGAGTTCACTCGTTTTGAAAAATAGCTGATCATTTGCCCACCCTCTAGTATCATTTCCGTTACTTTAAAGTCATTTTATGGGAGATACCATTCAATATTAAGTATCAATAAGAAAACCCATTTGCATAAACAATATTTACACTCCTCAAGCATAGTAAGACTTCAAAAATTTAAAACATACAGAAAAAGCTAAATAATCTTAATGTTCGAATAAAAAATGCCAAAGACCCAGTGCATTGAACCATAAACGATCCTAATTTCCATCACAATTTTTATCCTGAAATTGTGACAAAAATGCTTGAATAGACAGTTGGCAGACACATCTAACTACTGATCCTTATAAATCCTTAATAATTCTCTTAAATATACTCACAGTCGAAGAATGCCTTGTATATGGAGAACTTTGTCTCACAGATTTATTTGCCATATTCCCACATTGGTCTGTAAGGTAAATGAAATATTCCTGGTTAAATGTGTGCTAGCAGGAAAGATGAGCATGGTGCTAGCAAATTATTCAATGATGTACGTAAAAACGTATGGAAATATAGAGAAAACAAAATGAATGTTGTGAATTTGCCTTTGCTTATTGTAATTTACTTATTCTATCAAATTTTAATACATATGTTGAGCGGCGCCAATCGCTACTAAATCGTGGGGGCATTTTAGGTGAACCAACATTGTTTTTGATGGTATTGTGTTAGTGAAATTTGTATCTCGCTCACTCTTCCTCTCTCCCCCGCTAAAATCTCGAACATTTGCTTTTTTTAACCCTCCACCATATTTATGTCTATTTTGCTTTATTAAGTTAGTGGAGGCTGATACAGAACTTTTCGAAACATTGGTAAAACAATTAAAATAGTGTCGGCAATGCACACATTGCAGGGCAGTAGGCCTTAGTAAAAATCATGAGGGGGACATTTGCTACTGTGTCCCCCCCCACACACACCACAAAAATGTTGATTCAAAAGGGAACAAACCTTTCTGTTAATTAATATCTTAGTTGAATTTCAATCAACCTTAATTAAGCATTGTAGTGTGAACTATACTCCGTTTTGATCACGATTCGCTTACTTTTGACTAAGTTTTTACCCAACAGAAAGTGGGGTGTTCCATTTTAATCAACATTTACAGTGTACATTGGTACCAACATCCAAATTGTTTTTGGAATAATGGCAAGAAGTATACTACGAACACTCGTGAAACCGCATGAAAAATAATGAAAGTTATTATCACGTGATTCCTGTAAATTTACAAAAGAAAATCATGTAAATTACTAAAAAAACAATGATTGTATGTTACTACATGTTTTCTCTAAATTTACGTGTAATCACTGTTTTTCTAGCGGATTACGGGAATCTGTAAATTACAGCTACTTCTAAGAGACTTTTTTATATATTGGGCCCAAAGATTTTTAGTTTTAATGTGTGTTGACAATTTAATTGCCGAAATCTACCCAATATTCAGTGATAAATTTACCAAAGTAAATTTTAATAATTGACTTACTTTCATCTGGGCGTGCATCCATTCTCTCAGATACTCCTTCAAATTGGCCAATTTCTGAAGCCATTTCTTGATCTTCAACCGGGGCTTGAGCCTTTAAAATCATAAGTTCAATAAACTTTATTATAATAAACGCATAATATGTCGATTGATCTGTACAACAAAATTATGTATACCTGACAAGTGAACATACATGTAACTGCATTAAAAACTAAGCCTAAAATATGCAAGGACGACTCCATCGGCCTTTGTAAGGTAAGGTATTAGAATTTAACGAGACCTCAACACAATGATGTCATATTGTGCAACCGTCCCTTTTAGTCGCCTCTTACGACATGTAGGGAATACAGCGGGTCTATTCTTTACCCCAGTCTTTGTACTGAAAAATACTATATTGTTCACTGTGGGGATAAAATTGTAGTTTATAATTATATATGAGGACTAAAAATTCCTTTCTTTACTACTTCGAGCCTTCATGGCATTATGCTAAAATATTGCATCGGGCAGAGTGTCCACACCAAAATATGCCTTTATCTTACGTATAAATATGCATTTATCCTAAAGCAAATTGCTAAAATCACCGAACCGGATGGGTTGAGAAATACTACCCGCATTAAGTTCAGACACTTGCAAACATACAAACATATATAAGGCTTCCTAACAATAACATTAAAATAACCAAAAGTTACATTTACATAGTATTCTGCTGCTCGCTCTTCAAATTTTGTTGCCACACAATGTCATTGATGTGCTCCTGTGAACACCGGGCACCCGAAATGACAGAGGCGATGATAACGAGATAGGTAATTCCCAGGTCTTAATTAAAAACGCTTTCCTGTCACATATTCACTATTGTTTCATAAACTATATTCTTTCTGCTATGTCAAATGTAGTGATTAGATATACATTAGACCTCAACATATGTCTTTCCTTATTTTTACTACAGATATGTCTTAAAAGTTAAAACAAAAGATGTTTTGGTTTGCTTATAATTCAATATAAAACATAAAATATAAGCTTATTTTCGTATTTGCTCCAATACGAAATTAACAAATTTTTGTACCAAAGAAACCGTTAGCGTAATTATTTTAGATGGGGATATTTGATCATTCACTACAAAAAAATAAAGACTTTCCATTTTTGGACCTGACATGTGAGTTATGCAGCAACAAGGACTATACCTTATGACATTGAGTGGTTTTATAAATTCTGAGTTTATGTGTGGATTTACAACCGTTAGCCAATTTTTGGTAAAGATTGGTATTTTGGCCACCATTTTGTTTTTAAATAAAAAATCAGGGTGGCCCAAAAGCTTATTTTCAACAATATAGTTATGCAACCTACAAACGCTTGTGAATATGAGATAGGATTATGGAATAACGTCATTGGTCAAACTATGGTTTCTTGTCACACTTTCACGAGTGTTGTATACACATTCCAGGTCATAATTGTAGTACTTTTATGTTGCAGAAATATAGGATTTAAAAAAGCTTTTGAGCCACCCTGATTTTCTGCTTAAAAACAAAATGGCTGCCATAATACAAATTATGATCCAAAATGGGCTAAGAATGTACACCCGTCATAAAACGCTCACAAAACTCCGAAATTAGCCCGTTTAATGTAAAGAGGCACAGGTGACAAAAGCAAAATGACAATTTGTTTCGGCCCCGTAACCCAAAGAATTCAAAATGGAGGCCACAATTGCTAAAGACAGTAAAGCATAACGATAACATTCTTTAGAATATGATCGTAATAATAATGCATGATGCGTGATCGAATTGTTGTTGTGCTACTACCACACATCATTTTAGAGCAACCAAATAATTCCCCACAATACAGTTAGAGTGATACATAACTGTCATTAATGTGAATGTCAGCCATCTTGAATTCTTTTAAGCCGCCATTTTGAAAAACAATGATAGCCTATATGTTTTCTTGTAGTAGCTCAACAATAAGTTAACAATGTACCAATTGCATTACGATAATATCCTTAAGAATAAACTTAAGGTAATCCATTAATGTAGTGAGTGTTTCGATTATTTGAAATTTTACATGGTCAAAGGCGAAGACCTATGTGTTAGTGAATTAAAATGGGAATTCAGAGTTTTATGTTCATATACGGTTTATCCAATTTTAGTCAGAAATGGTATTTTGGCCGCTATTTGGTTTTAAGCAAAAAATAAGTGTGGCTCAAAAGCTTATTTTGAAAAATATTGTTTACGCAACATAAAAAATGTGGTAGAAAAGTATTTTAGGTATGAACTGGGTTGTAACTGTCTTAAAGTGCTATGAACGCAGTATGAAGTCCGTTTTTACACTATTGTGCAAAGTGCACTTGCTCATGGCAAGTGTTTAGTGGGGGACTGTAGTGCACATACCTCATGTGAGTGTGCAAATCCGGATAAAATTGCGAATTTTGGTACACAAGTACTTATGCATTGATAATCAAAAAAATTGATGGAAGCACTTGCCACACCCCTTTCATGGCCCCTAGCTTGGAGTTCAAGGTTACACAGGGTAAAAAATTTAAAATGTTCCGATTGCATTGAAAAGCCCACCATTATGTTTGTCTGGTTACAAAGATTACAAAAAGGTATAGTTTATACTACCTATGGCTTATATTTTTGGAGCGCGCACTCTTTCACTACAGTCCCCTGCTAGTTCGGCTTTTAGCGAAAGTATACAAGCATGACTGCATTCGTTGTTTTCGCGTTTTAATGAAAAAAAAACAATGTATTGAAGGACATTAATGTGGGGTCGGCAAGGTTTCACTATAGTACAATATGCTCATCCACCAAGGACACAGTTCAGTGAGTTGTACTTGGACATACATAGACATGAAAAAAAAAAAAAAACTGACCTTTTGGATCTGAGTATTATATCTAAATACACTAGCGAATGGGGGTATGAAACTGTGCCCAATGGTAGTGAGGATTTACTAGTCTCCCATAGTGTTTTTACACAACATTTGGTAGCTTTTTGATTTTATTTTCTGTTATAATTAGATGGCATTGATCATCTCTTGGCAAACTTACCGATGATACAGCTGGTATGAAAGTGTCTTGTTGGCCGCTACCACTGGATGAAGTATGACTCAGTTTTGGAACTTTTCTGGGCACAAAATCGGTTGGGTTTTATCATAATAGAAACTGAAAAGGATGGGTATGGCCTTCGGTAAACTCACATTGACTTCGATCAGATTACGGGCCCAAAATCTACTTGATGGATTGCGCAACACTTATCTATGTTTGAACCAGCTTTTGCATCGAACAGTAATTGGTATGCAAGTATGGGGTGATATCGCTCTAGATTTTAGTTTTGTTGTCTCAATCCAATAGAACAATTGTCTATAAACCGTTGTCCTCGACAAAGGTCAGGCACTTGTCTACTGCATGACTTTGTCCTCAATAGTTTCACTTTTTAAATGAAAGATTTTTTATTTTATTGTTTTTCTGGAAAAAAGTTAAACTTTTAAGATTTTAATTTTTTACCATAATTTTTAACTTAGGTTTTCTTCTCTTCTTTTCTCTCAATTTACAATGAGTGACTTATTGTATATTGCACAAACGAACAAAATGGATTTTTTTTCCCCATCTGTATGTTATTCATATGTAACACCAACGTGGTACTTGTCCAAAATACGTCCAAATACATGTAGAAGAATTACGATAAAGGAAGCTGACCCAGCTTCGATCATTCATGCTTTTCACAAGAGAAGCTAGACTTTACAAGAAGACCAAATGATTGGTATAAATTGCATTCAAACCTGACATCTGAATTTTCAACAATAACGACACATTGCCACTGAATAAGGTACCTAACTAAAGGTTTGGGACGATAGCAAAGTTGGAAGCAATGTTAGCAGAAACAATGGAACGGGTCAGAAATATAACAGGATCAGAAACCTACACAGAATTGATTATTGCCGCTCTAAAAGCAGCTGATGAATGTAATTAACTTTCCAAAGTTCAACCTAGTCGTGGTTAGCTGTGGTTCTACTGATACTGAAAATACAATATATTTTCTAACAAAAAGCATATAAATACAATTACTTACCATCGTCAGGATTTTTATCCGCTCCGCCTAGCAGACCAACTCCAGAAATACGCGCAGTTATGTTTATTTCATTTCCTACGGCATGTTCTTCGAAAGAGAAATTATCATCACACTGAGTGCAAAAAAGCAAGCATAGACATTAACAGTCGTTATAGCAAGACTCGTTGGCCTTGTATTTCTAAAATAAAATACCTCATCAACCAATTAATTTGACATCAGAAAAAAATATGAATATTTATTCTATCTAACATTGCTGCTAGTTCGAATTGATCACAATAAACAAGAGAATTTACTACGAGTGTTACTGCTTGTTATTTGTTTTATAAACTAATGGCTTATTAATTAATTCGTAAGGTAATATACAAACGTCATGATAAATTTAGTTTGCTAAAACAAATTTAACTATTTAGGCTATGGAAACGCATTTCCGTGAGACACTTTACACCCAATATCAACGCCATTAGATGTATAGAAAACCGTACCTGTCCAAGTAGAACACTAAAGAAAAAGTATCCAGGGTGTCTCAGAAAATGTTTTAAACATGAAAAAATACATGTTTGATTATATGTTTTGTGGACAGGAAAGCGCAGCTACTTTTCTGCTGTAAAAAAAACCTACCGCAGGTATATATAATAAAATAGACTTGTTGGGATGTTTGGGCAGTTTACGCAAAGCTCGTCTAACATTTTTTCGTGAATTTCGTGTAGAAATCGGTCTCAATCAAGATTTATTTAAACTATCGATATGTGAAATCCATGTTTGTTTAAAGTGACAGGGGGAGATTTTTTGGAGGATACGAATTTTAGTTAGACCAGTCTTTCACCTGGATATGCTTAATCTTGGTAAGTACAGGTATTGAAAGGGCATTGGAATTGGTGACATAACTTTCAAAAACGTGTCAAAAGATTAACATTTGAATAGTTCAATTCATATAGTAGTAGTAGTATTGTTAAAATTAAAATCTGCATTATATCTCTG
>JAMKCH010007467.1:0-33342 GCA_023653785.1 Ophioderma brevispina | reverse complement strand
AAACAGTGTGCATAGCGTGGGAAACATGCATACGGCGTGAGTGTTCTTGTGTTAAACGCCCATTTTCATCGTATGCTGAAGTAAGTCGCCTGCGACGTTAAATTATTAAAATCGTTTGTTACCATAAGGATGCTGTGATTTGGTCTTAATCATTTCGGGTGACGGGTTGTGTATATAAAAGCCTTACAACATGCAAAAATAGCGGATTTGAAAATCTGAGGGCGCACTATTGTTCAAATGTGCCAGTGTCTCTTTAATGAGGAATTTTGAGAGTGTTAATAATGATTTCCTCCATCGAGGTTTGATATTGTTCATTAGATTTCTAGCAGATAGCATTATAACTGTGTACAAAATCGGTTAGATTAAGTATTGATAGTACTCTGAGTGGGTGAGATTTACAAGTGTTTCATTCCAGGGTGGCTTGGCACAGATAAATGCCGTTGACATAATTCTTCGTGTATAACTAATTCCCAAATTCTTCTTCTCAATAAGCACCACTTCTAGAACATTTTGATTATGAATCTTTCAGTTTAGCACTACAAGTGGATGGGAATGTGCTTCTGAGGTCACATCTATATAATTCAATGAAGAATTTTGACCAAGGTGGAGTGAATAATACTTCGAAAATTAAAAAACAATTAAATAAAAATGAATGAGCCACCAAAATAAAAGCAAAGTTTTGGATAGGTTTTCAACCCTCTACCCTTTTGCTTGTAAAACATCATTCAATATTTGAAGGCCCAAAATTATCCATTATGAAATTTTGCAATTGTCACTGAGGTTTTTGCAGACCCTGTTAATTTTATTACAAAGGTTTGTCTAGTTCATAACATAGATAATCCTCATGTGAATTTTTATGAATACCGAAAGTTGTATGTGCAATACCTGCCATTTGTCAGACATTGCCATCAAAAATATTTGGCAAGTCTGACAAGAAATATCCAGGGCCGTAGCCAGGGGGTGGGGGGGGGGGGTGCAGGGGTGCAATGCAATGCAACCCAAGTTTGCCGCCTGTATAATATGTTGCATTTCAAGGCTTGTGAGCATGGCTATATGAATGCCACTAATTAATCAGTGGTTTTATTTTAAAACTCATGCATTAAACATGGCGGTCGTTATTATACTGTTTTTTCAACGTGCGAGGGGTCTCCACATTGGGTCAACTGCTCGAGCGCAGCGAGCCGAAACAATGCTTTGTCGGTACGCAAAAGGTCCACTTCTGGCAAACTGCAACCCCAGCCGCACCCCCCCCCACATAAATTCATGGACTACGGGCCTGACAATAGTCAGAATGGGAAAGGTGTGTTAAAGCAAAATAAGCCAAAATGCAGGGATAGGACATGATCTGCTCGATTGGGCATTAGGGATTTCAAATGGTGATGAGTAATGCTACATGCACTATGTAGTCTATGTTTCAGACATTACAAAATTCAGCTTCTTAACCTTAGTCAACAAAGATCGTAGTAATAGCATGATAATTCAGTAAATTTATTTATTTTATTAGCGGTCACATTTTACAGGGTGCTTAATCAGTTAAAAAAACTGTATCACTAAGGGCCCTGTTAACAAAACTATTGTTCATAACAACAAAAGTAAATGGCAATGAATTATATAAAATACAGAATCCACAGTGATATACAGATCTGAGAACAAAATCTTATACACAGAGGTTAAAATAATTAATTTACAAATGGCTATAGTAAGGAATATGAAAAAAACAAAATACATACACTCAAGATTATAAAAAAGGATCATATAGGAAACACAGCCACGATCAGCATTTTACTGCAACAACAATTAATAAAAGATATAAAACAACAACAAACAACAAAGCAATGAAAACACAATAAAATAAGTTAATTACTCAATCTTTAAGACCGCAAACATTTAACCTTGTGCCACAAATAATTTTATATATATACTGATTGAGATTTTTTCAAGAGTTTGGAATGTCCATAACACAATTACAATTCAATAATGGTCATGATACACTCAAAGTCCTTACTGATCTTACTATAACGTCCACGAAAGTCCAAGAATTAAAGGAAGCATGTAGTCAAATGATAATTATATCCTACACCAGTAAAAACTCCAAAATGACAGAATGCAGTCATATATTAAAGCCACTAGGACTATTATAATCCACATGAATCTTCTCAGTCCTGACAATAACTTTGTGTAGCAGTGTTTTTAAGACAACGAGGTTGTTCCTGACGACACTAATATTCTGCACTGTCATAATCCCAGTGTTACCACCTAAAGTACATCTGTTGCAAGTCCACTTTTAGGACCACACTCTGGAATCATTTGTTTGCCAAAACTGCAGACCACAGAGACATAGCTTGTATGGTCCTGATACTTTGTACTGCACTGATCTACCATAATGGAAATCCACACCTACCACTGGCCAATGTCACTTTATTCCCTAATATTTCTAAGTAACTATTTAGGCCAAGAATTATAGTTTTAACGTGGAAATTATCTTTTGGGAACAAGCTGAACTGGTCCGGATTGGTGCAAGAAATTTGTCTAGCATAACACTAAAAGTCCCCTAAAATCCTCTTTGTGCTTTAATTCCAGAAATAGGGGGCAAGTTTTAATGGGGTACATTAACAAAATATTAGCATGCTCCTTAAATGTGTTCCAACATTTTGTCATGTCCCAAGGAAAAACAGAAAAGGTAGAGTTTGCCCTATCTACCACCTGTAGTTTAAGTACTCTACAGACCCTAAATCCATTACACGGTCATTGCCTGGGGTAAATATTTCAAATGATCAATTTTCATTTAAGCAGATTCAATTTGCTCGTAAGGCATCTGAAAACATAAATGTTTCATTCAATCACCTACTGGAGTCGCTATTGCACATATAAGAGCAGAAAGCGGTGACCCCCATAGAGCCTTTAGAACCCCATCACCTTGGCCCTTAATTTGTGCAATTTAATGACCATCCCCTGTTTAAAAAATATTGATTGGTGTTCAGTCAATCGATGAAGAATTTGACACATCTTTCAGAATAAATCGAACCATTCGCAAATTTCCCCCAGATACCTTGACCGTTTTAACCATATAGTATTAAACTACAAGCCCATAATAGGGCAAACTATACCTTTTTTAATCCTTGGGACATGACAAATGTTGGAACACTTTAAGGACAATTGAATATTTCGTAATTTTAACCCTGTACAAACTTTTCCCCCTTTATTTCTGAAAAATGCACAAATCATGATTTGGGGGACTTTTAGTATATTATTGTAGACAATTTTCTGCCCAATTCGACATTTTCAGCTTGTTCCCTGTGCCCAGAAATTTCCACCTTTCCCATGTTTATTTTAGTAATAGACTCTTGCGCCTCATTACAGCATCATCATGTATGACATCGCCTACAACCGGCTGGAATTCATTCCCTGTACCTAAAATTTTACCATAATTTTTTAAATAATTTTAAAGAATTGCCTTGTAATTTTGTGCCACAAAATTTCACATAGTTTAGAGGAGGTGCAGGATTATATATCACGAATCCATGTGGTAGGCATACTGTTTTTTCATCTACAGTAAGATAGCACATCATACAGATGTGTAAAAGCTACTGGTGTTTATCTACAGTAGATAGCACATCATACATGTGTAATGCATACTGTGTTAATCTACTATTAGATAGCCCTCATACAATGTGTATCATACTGTGTTATCAACAGTAGAACACAGTACTTACATTGTATATGTGCTATCTACTGAATAGCACTTCATACAATGTGTAGCCATACTGTGGTTGTCTAACTGTAGATGCCACTGCATATCAATGTGTATCAACAGTTGTTATCTACATAGATACCACAGTATGCTTACACATTGTATATGTCTATCTCCTGTAGATAGCATAGTGGCTTAACACATTTTGTATGATTTGCTATACTACTGTAATACACATTATTACTTACACGTTTGTCTGATGTGCTATCTCACGTAGATAGCCATCATACAATTTGTAAGCATCTGTGTTGTTACGTGTAAATATGCACTCATAAGCCATTGTAGCCCAGGTGTTATCATACAGTAGATACAAGTAATGCTTACATTGTTATGTGCTATCCTCTGTAGATAGCACATCCGACAACGTGTATCATAAAATTGTGTTATCTACAGGATCGCACATCATATTACATGTGTAAGCACCTATCGATCACAGTAGATCAACAATTGTAAGCTACTGTGTTATCTACGTCATAGCACATCCAGTGACAATTGTGTAGACATACTGGTTCCTAAAAAAACAGTCGATAGCACATATAAACAAGCATTTGTCACATGCTGTGTTATCTACAGTAGATGCACCTCAACAATGTGTAAGCATCGTGTGTTTGCTACAGCTAGATAGCAATCATACAATGTGTAAGCATACTGTGTTATCTCATCGATAGCACGTCATACAATGTGTAAGCATACTGTGTTATCTACAGTAGAAATCACATCATACAATGTGTAAGCATACTGTGTTATCTACATTGATAGCACATCATCCAATGTGTAAGCTCCTGTTTATCTACTTTTGAGATAGCACATCATACAATGGTGTATAAGCATACTGTTATCTACAGTAGATGCACACATCAATCCAATGTGGTAGCATACTGGTGGTTATCTACAGTAGATAGCACATAATACAATGTGTAAGCATACTGTGTTATATTACACGTCGATAGCACATCATCACTGTGTAAGCATACTGTGTTATCTACAGTAGAAAATAATACAATGTGTAACGACCATACTGTTTTATAATCAGAGTATAAGCCATCATAAACAATATTGTAAGCATAATGTGCTTTATCTACAGTAGATACACATCATACAATGTTACAGCATACTGTGTTATCTACAGTAGATAGCACATCTAACCATGGTAAGCATACTGTGGTATCTCCAGTAGATAGCACATCATACATGTGTTCAGCATACTGTGTATCTACATTAGATAGCACATCATACAAAGTGTAAGGCATACTGTGTTAATCTACAGTAGGATAGCACATCATACAATGTGTAAGCATACTGTGTTATCTACAGTATATAGCACATAATACAATGTGTAAGCATACTGTGTTATCTACAGTAATTAAGCACAGTCATACAATTGTAAGCATACTGTGGCTATCACAGTACAATATAGCACATCAGACAATGTGTAGCACACTGTGCTATCTACATGAGATAGCACTCATACCATGTGTAAGCATACGTTTTCTACGTATAGCAAATCATAAAACAATGTGAAGCACACTGTGCTATCTCATGACGATGCACATCATTACCATGTGTAGCTCTGTGCTATCTACCGTAGATGCACATCATACAATTTTGTAAGCATACTGTGTTATCTACAGTAGATAGCACAATCATAGACTGTTGTACGCACAACTGTGCTATCTAACATGAGATAGCACAATCATACAATGTTAAGCATGTTGTGGTTCAAAAAGTAACTCCTCAATATTGTATTATTATTATAATTATGACTAGTGAGATGGAAATTTTTGTGTCGGTGTCACCTTTGGTCCATCCCTGATACACTTTGTCATCTATGCAGGGTGACATTTACGTTTACTACGTACCCTTGACAAATATGCATGGCTATTTTCGGCAGTGGACCCGAAGTTCTTGGAATTGGAGTATTGCTTGCTGTCATAATTATATGTTCAGAACTGTGTTTTGACTAGTATGTCCATTGTGGCATGTTCAAGCAGTATGTCATGACACATACTACATGGTAAGCCTTTAGGTTTGTGTGTATACTGCAACGCAGGTTCATTTTAAA
The DNA here is from genome assembly GCA_023653785.1 of Ophioderma brevispina. Taxonomy (NCBI): domain Eukaryota; kingdom Metazoa; phylum Echinodermata; class Ophiuroidea; order Amphilepidida; family Ophiodermatidae; genus Ophioderma; species Ophioderma brevispina. Next base: position 27,529 of record JAMKCH010007467.1, on the reverse strand, counting down.
CTGGTCAGTCGGCCGTGGCTGGATCGAGCGCCATCCGGGTGACTACAGGAGGTTGGTGACTATACTCATGTTCGAAGCGTCGAAGTTTGGGGGATTACGTCACTACGCGTGTTAGGTTTGCACCTGAGAAACGCACGCTCAACCTCGGAATTAGAGCAATTACGCACGCGAACAAAGGCGGCGCAATCCAACGCTATAGCAATGCCAAGTCGCGTCATGACTCACCCACCCCAAAACTCGAGGACGTAGGAAAACTAGTAGCCGTATGAGGTTCGATTTAACCGCATACGTGAAAACTGTACGCATCTATAGAGTAGGTTTGTATGTGGGCTAGCATGATCCATCTCTGCAGCAAAGCACCATCTCGGCCTGATCTCACTATAGGTAATTCCATTTCTCTTCCATAATACACGCAGTAACTTTTTCCATGAAAAATCTTTCTCAAGTAAATAAGGAAATAAAACAAATATACTACAAATGGAGATTTCTATAATGTGGGGGGCTACCATGCAGAGTAGGATTACAGTTCGAATAGCCTGTTTATGTTCACACCATATCTACCTTCTCTCCAATAGCTGTTTGAGCCGATTTGAAAATATTTATCGAGCAATTTTTACAGTAGTGGTTACACAGTTTTGACAACTATATAAGTAGGGACATGCAGAGTTATTACCTCTTAGAAAAATCCCTTGCGGATTATTTGTCCAAGTGGTCACGTGAATATTTTTTAATTTCTCATTTTTATCATAACAAATGAGACTTTCAAACGGGTGTCTGTTTACTGGAGAGAAGTAGGCATTAGAGTATAGGTATAAAGAAACACTGTCTTGTATACCGAATAACTGTATTCATCTTGGAAGCCATATCTTGCAGCTACTGCATCAGAAATGGCTTAGCTGAAAAATCTCTAACGTATAAAAAAGATTTTTGGTAATGCAAGCAGGCATCCCCCCATGGCATTCACTTTCAGCTTGTTCCATTGGCGCATCAGTTTTTGTATAGTCAACTTGTTTACATTGTAACTACATTAAATTAAAGAATGGATGATGTTATTTCTATATTCACTCAGAAACTACTTGACACCTTTCAAGAGTCTGAAGTGACACTTCAGCTTGCACACTATAAGCTAATAACAAATGTATCCCTGCGACTTAGAAGAGAACTCTAGCTACCATCTTGCCAACCACTCACAAAACAATTCAGTCTTCATATCAAATGACATCTCTGCCTAATATTTTATTTTCCAGGTATCTATTCTGCCTCCTTTCATTTGAAATGAGTTGTTCAAGTACATTTTGTTAACTCAGTACTACACAGTAAGTCTCTTGCCTGTAGGCATGTCCATTATTACATAACGGGGCCTTTCAATGATCCACAACCTCGTCCCTCTCTCTTGGCTTGCCTAAAGTTTAGCTTTTTAGATTATCTGACATTAGCCTTGAGCATGCAGGTCTGATGATAGATAATAAAAAAGCTAGAGTACCAACAGCCATGTATATTAAAGCGCCCTCTATAGGCCCGCCATGCTTCATAGAGTGACGTGATAAATAGATTTTTAGGAAACATCAATTTTTCTCCCGCAATGAATTCGTAAAATTACCTAGATAAGCCAGTGGTATAAATAATCCATATTATCTGTCAAAAGTGTGTCGCGTGATATTGTTTGTTTTATTTCAGTTTTGTCCATAATAAATGAGACTTTCAAACAGCTGGACAAGTGTGACATTTTTTAATAATAACAACGTACTTCACAATTCTAATATGTTTTATTATTAAAGGTGCCACGAGAGATTTCCAAATAACAGGTGTCCCCTTTAAAAAATTGTGGAAAATGCTGATTTTTTTTTTTTAATTTACATTATATCTTTTCTATCAACAATATCCCTATCTGAAAGGATTAAGGCTGAGAACTTGGTACAAATTGTGATATTTAAGAATTCCTATAGAGCAAATATAATTTCAGCCTATGTTTTGTCTAATTGAAATATAAGCCATACTACAACTCAACTTTGTTTTCATTTTAAGTTATTTCTGCAGCCAAATAAAGGTAGGGAATCTATTTGAGCGTCTAATCGATAAAAGCAACTAAAATATCACGAAAAATAGATTATATACTTTTGAAAGCTCCTTCGTTGCAACCTTTAACAGTGAACATTGACCGTGGTGTGTACCAAACGTGTCCGCCAACTTGTTCATATTTTTTATATAACCAGCGAAACTGCCTGATTCTAAAATAAATTACTACTTGGAACAGCCTGGGGGTCTTGTGCCTGATCCCTATCAATGCATATCCTTGCTATGGTGACAGAAGGCAGTGGATTTCTTGAGAGATGTCATGCCTCACATGTATCAACTCCAGTCTACTCTCTATATAAATACCTTATCATCCCTTTCCAGAACACCAGGTTATGTTTCCATAGAGTAATTTTCTATTAAATAAATGCTTGGTTGTATACCTTTAAAAGTCAATGTACTTGTTGTAGGAAAAGTAATCTCTTTTGAGTCCAACTTTGAGATAAGCCAGGCAGAGTGTTAATATCCCATTACTTTAACTCTTGAATCTCACCATGTCAATCCCAGGTGACTTTCACTGTCCCTTAAATCATCAGAAGTATGACGCAATTGAACCACAACATGACATGTTTGATGAGCAAGCCTTCAGCAAATCTTACTACAGTTCTTTTTGTGTAAAGGATGTATTTTCCCCCAAGGGAACCATTAAGCAGGAGAATTATTGGTATTTGAACAAGGAACTAGTAATGAGTGTGTGATAGAGGAATATATTTGGGAGTGGGATAGCTGCCTGAAGAAATGTACAAGATTGATTCTTTGTTGAGGTACAGAAATGCATTTCATATGATTGGAATTTCTTAGCCTTATAGTTTAAGGGTTGTGGTTTGGTTTAAGAGATATGGTTGAGGTTAAGTATTTTGGATTAAAAGGGCAATAAAAACTGAGAAATTTGCATTTCAGAAGTAACGAGATTTGGAAACAACCATTGTCAAACATTAGAGCACATGAAAACCTGAAAATCTAAAGTATTACAAAGGAATGGAACAGATCAAATAGGCAAATAATGATTGTCTTTCAAAAATATTTTGTGTTTGAAATTGTTTGCAGCCACAGGCAGGATATGATCACATTTGAGTTAATTCTATAGTATGTATCTTTAGTCATAGGTGGGAATGGCAATACACAAGGCAGCTATTTAATTTTGAAATCAATGAACGCAGTTATCCCACACTAGGTAGTGCAGCATCAGTCTCAAGTGGAATTAAAGTCTAATTGGAGGAGCAATACTAATTAACAAGCTGTTAAAGTGGTAACTTTACATTGTGGGACTGCAGAATACCATACATGATGCAATAAGTGAAATATTACATAATCAAACTCTTCCAAACAGTTGCACGCCATTTTAACAGTGAATACATCAATAGATATTTAAATTAACACTTGAGAAAAAAAACTTATATATATAAACCTATCTAAACAGGTTATACGCCTATCATGTTCACCTACCTGATGTCAAAGTTGCCCAAGAGCAAAATCTATATAAAATGTCACCATCAACTGCCATTGACTAAAATATCAAAAGCCCTGCATTTTGCATTCCTTTTCTTCCTTTGAACTTAAACTGATATGTTACTAATAATCTCAGCATTCCATAATCAGTGCAGACAATGGTGTACTTGTATGTACTTGTACGTACAAGTAGCGCACATTGTCATCAAGTATAAAAAATGCGAATAATTTTAACAAATCCTCTCGGGATTCTTCAATTTGAGACGAGAAAGGATCCAAATTTCAATGTACAACCAGATCAGTAAATGATACAACCCTCGCCAGTAACACTGATGCTTAAACATTGTATGTGCCTATCTACTGTTGATAATTCAGTATGCTTACACAGCTTGTGCATGTCTACAATCTCTGAGAAATGAATCACCTGGTTACCTCTCTCCTCTGTTCAATCTCAGGAAATCCAGCTATTCCCTCTGCTCCTCAAAGTGCCTCAGCTGTCTTGTGGTTCACAAATCTCATAAGCATGCTGGTGATAAGTCTTTTTCTGTTGTTGGGCCCAAGGCTGTGGGAATCCGCTACCCACTCCATCATAATGCTTCACTCAAGCATCATTCCACATTCTCCTCAAAACTAATCTCTTTTTTCCCAAAATAGAGTTTGTCTGTTTGGGTTGTCCTCTCTTTGCGTCATTTCTCTTCCTGGCGCCGTGTGTGATGTGCTATCTACTAAAGATAACAGAGTATGCTTACACATTGTATGATGTGCTATCTACATAGATAGCACATAATACAATTGTTAGCATAGGAAGAGGGCTGTGGTTGAATGGAAGGCGGTGGTGGAACGGTGGGAAGTGGTGTGTGGGAGCGGAAGCCTTTTTTCTCTCCTTTAGATCGCACATTATGCTTACCTATTGTATATTTGCTATCTACTTTAGATAACACGTATGCTAACACATTGTATGATGTTCCTATCTCCCTGTAGATAACACAATATGCGTACACTTGGTATTATGTGCAATCTAGTGTAGATAATGCATATGCCTTCTACATTGTAGGTGTGCTATCTACTGTAGATAAAAATACTGGTTATCTACTTAGATCCACATATACAATGTGGAAGCATATTGTGTTATCTATTGGAGATAATCAGTAGGCTTATAACTTCGTATGTTGCTATCTACTGTTGATAATGCAGTATGCTTATACATTGTATTGTGTGCTATCTACTGTAGATAACACAATATGCTTACACATTGTATTGTGTGCTATCTACTGTTGATAATGCAGTATGCTTATACATTGTATTGTGTGCTATCTACTGTAGATAACACAGTATGCTTACACATTGTATTATGTTCTATCTACTGTAGATAGCACATAATACAATGTGTAAGCATAGTGTGTTATCTAATGTAGCCTGTAGGGATGCTCAACTATTGTTTTATAGACAAATCCGACAAGCCAAATGATGGTCAGAATGATCCGACAGGACTGGGGGGCTTCCAACCCAAAACCTACCCCAACTCTTTGGGAAGTCTGTACCATGCTTGATTAAGTATATTCAAAAGCACACTTTAATCTGCACTGTTGGGTGATTCAAGCAGGAAGCACCCCAGCTATGGCGCGTGAGGTGTTGGAATGTGAACACGGGAGTAGGTATAGCATGCCAAAGTGACACACTTAGGATTTAGGACGGGAATTAAGCTCTGTGGGAAAAAAAACATACGTGTGGCCAGATAAAGTACTCATTCATACTTCTTTTGTGATGAGTAATTTCCCAGCATGATATACCAACACTCTTTCTACTGAAGCTTAACAAAGCTACGTAATCATATACAAGATTTCATTTTATATGCGTACGCAGGCGCAGTAGAGGGTCATGCAGCACTGATACAACTCACAATACAGTTTAGTTGCATTTTTTGCAGCAATGCTTAACACACAATTACAGATGCAATAAAGAAACGAATGAGCCCAACCTTCAAGAGTTCTTAGTCAGAATTCTCTGCTTTTTGATTAAAATTTGTTCAATTACAAATCCAAATGTTCTTTCTCATAGACTTGTCTACATTAAGACACAAAGGGTTTGGATGTGTGAATGTAAAGAAGGTTAAGTGCAATAGCTGCCATTTGTAAAAATAAATCCCATGAAACATATTCCCAACAAAATATTTTATCAAGTCTTTGGTCAGGGCTCTTTAAAGAGACAGGAGGACATTTACAGAAAGAAGCTCCCCATTTTTTCCAAACCCAGGTTTTTGCTATTGGAATGATTACCCAATGTATTAGATCACCCTGAAGGAATAAGCAGAATATACTCTTTAGTAATAAGAGATCTCAGTATTTTCTGTTGTGCATGACACAAAATCAAAGCACACGGCTTCTATGGGGACGATTCGATAGCAGGCAAGTTCAAAACAAATTTCGGTTTTCTTTTGTACTTGTTTGTTCATTACACCTTTGAAATGTTTTCGGTCTACAATCGACAAGTGCCAATGTATGAGAAATTTCGTATTCTCATAAAATCTCCTTCCTGGGAAATGGGGGTTTCTTCATGTGATTTAAAGAGCCACTGACTCAAGGAAAATGAAGTAAGTCATACAGGGCAGCTAACAGATGTGTATCCGATGGCAGCTTGCACATACAACCTTCTTACACTGACCTGATGACATGAAAATGCTTTTTTCAGTCAGAAGTGGTTAGTTGATTCAGTGCCCTGCTGAATACTTTGCTAATGGCTTCCATATGGAATTTCTAATTGTGATTGGCCCATATTAGCTGATATGGTTAGAGAGACAAAGTGTGTTTGAGGGAGCAAATTGTGATATAAATTATGGACCAATGGATGGGTAAGGAGGTCAATTATTTTATCCAGAAAAAATCAAATTGAATTTTGTTTATCTATAAAGATGTTTCCTTCTTCTTGCAATTGTTCATTTTTTTATCTAGCAACACAAGTTTTTATTACTGTAATCAACATTTCCACATACTATACTATACACTTCTATTATTACCATGAGTCATGTACCAAATCTTTTTAGTTTTAATATATATAGTAATTAAAGGTTTGAACACCCAATTGTTGATTGCCTATTTAAGATAACTAAGAGTACCAGTCATATAAAAATGGATGAGGTAGAATTCCAATTTATGCTCCTAGTCATATATTTTTGTGTTAATCCCCTTGTGAACAAATTAATTTTGAATTTTTTCCCTTAAAAGAAGTTTTCAAGTAATCCATTTTTTGCAACTGAAATACATACATTTAATCCTTTTTTACAGGAAATCAATTAAAGATTTCATGCTTGCCTCCCTTGAAACATGTATTCAAAAATTCTTTGATTCCACCCCTGGTATATATTGAATGGTTGCTTATGCAGAAGATTGACTTAATTTATTTAAATTTATAAATCCTATTGAAAAATTGTCTTGTGGAAAATTAAGCAGTTTATGGTCCATTAGCTATTTCTGAAACCAACTTCAGGGGATTATCCAGAGGGTGGTTTTTTGAGTCAATCCCACAATGCACCAGTTTTGGGAAATTTCACCTCAATAGGGTCATGTGGAATCACATAAAAATCCTATCTTACACAATCAAAACCCTGACTTTATGCTCATTTTTCATTTTTGTTTTTGCCCAAAAATTGTTAGTACTTCTTAGGGCATTTTTGCAATTAATTAGGAAATGGTTGTGGTGCTTAAACATTTTGGAACACTTTGTTATTCTAAGTACTACTGTGTTTAGTACAAGTACGGTATGGCCAATTGCTATGCTATGCATCATGGGATTGATTCAAAACACCGCTCTGTGGATTCTCATTACAAGATGATAAACCATCACACAAACACACACACCACAACAAAAAAAAAATAAATCAACTTCCTCAAGTCCTCAAGCAAAGTTTCCAACATTTCAGTTGCTTATCGGGGGTGTTTTGGTGTTTTAATGAAAAATGTTTGTGTCTACTGTCCCCTAGGCCACTGTATTGTAAAATCTTTCTGTAAATGGATCAGAAATTGCACAATTCCCAATTTCTTGTGGAGGAAATTGAATCTGGATCTCAGGTTGGGCACACCCACAAACATATTCTTAGATTATATTTCAGCTGATTAACAATCTCCGAGGGGACAAAAACTGGATCAGGAAATGACCTTTAATATGTTACATCCTGTGAGCCGTATTAAAGCATTCAGAGAACCACCTACACAGGAAAGAGGTTTTCAGAACTGAGAAAAAAAAGAGTTGTACAATTTTAAAACAGCATTAAATTGAGATGCCAATTGCTTTCATGTAATGATAATAATATGTTCTAAGTAGCACCCTATTGCGTCATTTTAAAATAATACACTTATAAGATTGCCTGTTAAGCCAAAGTTGTCAGATATAAACAATCTGGCAAATTTAGTCCAAAACACTTGCATATTATTGTTGAATATTCTGTTAGTAGCCCTGGTTTAAACGAGAACCCGTTACTACGTTAATATTAAACAATTTACACTATAAAATAATTATTGACACATATCGAGTGGTTTCATGAACTGAAAAACCAGAATTATATTTAACCCTAAAATTGAATTAAAACCACATTAGTCTGACCATGTGCTATTTAAAAACCCAGGCTAGTGTATAAAGTGTTATGCTAGGAAGGAAATAACACATTATGAAAGCTTAATGTGTGAAGGTGTATGAAGCTGTGCCGTCCTTATTGCCAAAACACAATAACATAATCCCATATACACTAGCGAGAATTTCAAATAGCGAGTGGTCAGACAAAATGTTTTTAATTCGTTTATGGTTAGTTATATTTCCATTTTCCGTGAAAACCACTCCATATGTGTCATTAATGTTTTTATAAACGTATATTGTGAAGTTATTCTTGATACAGTTTCCTTTAAACATTCCCAAATATGGTGCAGAATTACAAAATACCTTGAACACATTCAAAATGCAAAACCTTAGTGTACATACATGTTCCAGTGGAAGAAAGCAATGTGCATTTGGTTGTCAGTCCTTGTGTGCTCAGGGAACACTTAACACAACGTGCCATTATGCTGTGTCACTACATTGTGGTTTTCATTCCATGCACTATGCTTTGTTGTATTATTGAATGTATATGGAGTCATATCAAAGATATGGGGTGTCTCAGGAAAGCTATGTTAACCCTCCCGAAATGGCACTTTTGGCTTACTTAACCATATCTGATCCTTGTTTTTAGTTTGATCATTCATGAGAATATATTTTAACATTGTTAAGGTCACCTTGACCAAGGCCCCAAAACCACCTTCAAAACTCGGATTCAAACTCCGGAATAACCTCTAGACAATACCACGGTGAACTTTGATTACAAAATTTAAACAAAAAAGTATTATTTTAATTGGGTGTCTAAATACCAATCTACATTCAAACATCGATTAGGTATCAAAATCAAAGATTATCTATAATAAAGGTGTAATTAATGAACTATAAACTTACTACCTGGTGTGTGACGACGACGGCGGGCTTGCAGCGAGGGAAGATTACTAAAGATGCCGAAATTGCAAAGAGTCCTGGCGAATATTTCAGTGCGTGCCAAAAAGTTAATTTCCAATAGTGGGCCGTGTGCCACGGAACCGACTTTTGTCCTTACTGAAGAAAACCTGCTCCTAATGACTCCCGAAAGCTCGGAGGTCGACTAAATATAAAGTCCAAAAGTGCTGTAGCTTGTGTATCCTGGATAAATCAGAGGCAACGAAATACGGAAACCGAGGATGGCTACACAATCGGACGAACAGACGAACAACTACTGCGAGCTGAGACTACCTATGACATGTCACTATATGGAAGACAGTGTATAACTACTATGAACTTACTATCACTGTCAACTTGGAAAAACTAGATGGGATGCTAATAACTCATATATAGTGCCCTGTCATCTATTGGTAACGGGGAGGCATATAATGCAACTAGCTTAGAGAATGAACCAAAAATAATATTCCTGGAGAGCGGGCATTCATTCATTGACCTATACCCTGGACACCTTTCCCAACATAGGAGATGCTGTACGGACTATAGTATACACTCCTATTATGAGTGTACATAGTGAAGCTGGTGTTGTAAGAGCTGAATATAAGCAGACCGGATTTTGTTTACTCGTATGTGTGGATCTGGCTGTAGGGTACATCTGGATACAAACCGGGGATACAACAATAGCAAGGAATGGCTGAATCCGCAGCATCAGTATGCCTATCAGCTTTGATTTTGTTGTTTTACTCTCGTACTTGAAACCTATCCCTCGGATGTTGTTTGACAGCGATATGTCATAGCGCCAGCGCCGCGTCGCGCTTTGCTCTTTGAAATAAAATGGCTGCGCCCATGGCATCGGCACTCAGGTTTGAAGGGGTCGCTGGCAAACATTTCGACCGGTGATAAGCACCTAGATCCAAAGATTCTGAGACAACAAGAACAACATTGTTTTATAGGTGATTGTAACAGAAATTAAGTTGGAATTATCACAATTAGTCGTGATTGTGTGTGCGTGTTTTTCATCGTGTTAGGGAAATAATTGAAGCGGTGATTGTAAAAGTTGCCTGAATTCGGAATTCGGATCTGCACGGAAAATGGTACACATCTTGCCGAAAAAAAATGGCGCAAAGTCCGATTACGGCGACCAGTTTTGGACTCCAACATCACTTCCTCAACACAAGAAAGGTTGGATTGCTATGTCTTGACAAGTTTTTTTGGCCCTAAGTTACACACAATTGTTAAACCATGCATCACGCCATGCATGCACATGGCCTACACTCTGACTACACATAATTAAAATAGGCCTGTGTTATGACAAGAATCTATACGTTCGGTATATAAAACAAATATTGACTGCTTTTTATTCGGAGCATGGTTTGAACCTATAGGCCCTCGTGATCTCGAAACCATACTATGCCCCTCAGTTGCTTCGGGGCATAGTATGGTTCGAGATCACCTTGGGCGTATAGTTTCAACCATGCACTCATACAGTCAATCTTTGTATACTATACTCTCGAATACCTGGAGTAAGATGTTTTAAATACTATACTCTTACTCATCTCTCTCAACCAGAGCTTATATATCCTCTCAAACAATACTAGAAGCATTTGGTCCTCTCTATATGAAGTTATGTGCTAAATCTATCCCATTACATCATAAGTCTGAAATGCCTCTACCATTTCCACCTGTCTGTAATGATTGGGTACTACAGCTAGTAAAAAAAAAAAGAGGGAAAAAAAAAAAAAAAAAAAAAAAAAAAAAAAACAGCTACTCACTGACTGTGTAATTATACAGCGGTTGCGCCACCTATGGTCAGACTTTTATTACCTTGGGTTGATCTCATAGACTCCATACTTCTAATGAATCACTAAGGTTCTAGACGGCTTTCTCATTTTCTGTTTTCTTCCTAGATCTTCTGTTTCATTCTACTTGCTTCACACACACCATTATGCACACAAACCAGGTATATTTTATATTATGTTAGATTAGATTAATTCCAATATTTTTAATGTGCTAATTTATACTTAGTCTTTCTCAAAGTGAATAAATCATTGCTAATTCTTGGGGCTGTAACAACATAGTGAAAAGAAAGTAAAAAGTGAAAAAATAACCACACATGTCCATTTCCCTAAAAATGATCAGTGCGTGATTTGTGTCCCATTGCTAGCAATAGCAGAGGAAACATGTAATGGAATCTTATGGAAGAATCTGAAAGGAAAAAGACCTGCAGCTTCTTTTGTCCCCAAGTTTCCAGGCTTTCCAGTTTTACACTCTCATCATCAATTCTGGCTAATGCGCAGCAGGATGTCAAACCGTTGTATTGAACGTTTGACATCCTAGCAAAGCCTGGATATCTTGTTCTTGCAGCATAAAACCAAGATATCCCAGGGATTATGATCATGTGCAAAAAAAAAAAACAAAAAACAAGGTCCGCTGTTTGGCTGGATTGCATTAATTGCAGTATAGTGATTCTTGCAGATCTTATGGTTTCAACACCACCAAATAAATTGCCATTGGGTTTATGTACAAAATGGCCCTGAATTAAAACGTAATTTTCTCAGTATCGAAGCGCCTCAGTTGCTTTAATTATGCATTAACTTGGACGCTAGACCTCTGCATCCATTCAGCAAGAATAATCCATAGTTGACCACCATAGTTTTCGAACTACTTAGCATGAAGACAACGATGTGTTCCGATCCCCTCTGAACTTTGGCTTCTAGTCAAAATACTCCTATGGGATGGGTGTAAATTAGTATTTCGTATTACTCAGTAGTACCTCACACCCTTTTTGTCTTGATATTTTGCTGATTTTTACCTTTAAAAAAGTTCTTCTAACACAAATATGGCCCAGAAAGTTCCCGTTCGTTCTACTATTGTTTCCATTTTAACTTAGACGTCACTTTTTTTTAACCTTTTTCCCTCCCAACACTTTTCGGCCAAGGATGCCAGACCAGATCTATTTAGTGGTGTGAAATCTTAATCTCACAAGGAATATGATCATAAAAAGTGCAGTGGTTAATGCAGGAACAGAGGAGCTGAATGTCTCAAGACAAATGTGTCACTAGATTAATCATATTTAACATGGTGCAAGTTATTTTTAAATTTGGAATAAATTCATATTTTGGTTGTGATTTATTGTTATGAATATAGGCTTAGGTTTGTACATTTACCCATTTTTATAATTAGCTTGCTGCAACAAAATATGCATTCAATTATATACGGTCAATTTTCATGAAAACGTGCATTTGGAGGTAAGACACCCCAAAAACATTGTCCTCAAACTTGTTAGTTTTATTAATGTTTTGGTAAAACATTTAGTATTCACTACTATTACTGGAAAAAAATATTGCCAACAACACTTCTCACGTTTCTACAAGTAGCACACCACATTTTGTACAACAAAAGAAAGTGTTTTTATTACGTTATCAAAATATTGAAGCAACACAATATGCCAACATGATGGCATTTATCATAGAGGTGCTGGAACAATTTTTATTGTACGAAGTTAAAGTTGAGTAGCTAATTGAACTCCCAAGAAATATGCTCCATTTATTTAGTTTATTACGTTATCCCTGAGTATGGAATTCTGCCTAAAATTAAACCTCATAATAAACAAATATTAAAGGTGCATTTCTTGATTCCAGCAACTTCTTTTTTTTTTTTTTTTTTTTTTTTTTTTTTTAATTTTTTAGTTTTTTTCCTTTTTTTGCGGTTTTGTATGAGCAAATGCTCGTTTCCCCCCAGCCCCATAGGCCACTGCTATAACTTTCTGTCCGCTAACGGACAGAAAATACAAAATTGTGAATTTCGTACACACACGATCGAATTGCACGTAAATTTGGCACACAATGATTACTAATGTGAATGGTCATGATGATATAAAATCTCAACTTTTTTTGAGGTAATTTGTTTTTTTTTTTTTTTTTTTTTAAATGTATTTTTAAATACCTTTTACTAATTTATTCTAAAGATACAGTTAATTGACACCATATCATTCTTTGGCAATCCATACAGACACAGTGTGTGTGTTGTTTGTGCTTTCCATCTAGGCAACCGTGAAGCCAAAATAACCTTTAAACTCGGTATGGAAACACTTCTGGAGCACTATGATGATCATATTGACCTTGAGTTAACCTGGCTTGCCTCGTCTTATAAGGACCCACATATGGAGCACAAAGAGTATATGTTCATGCAATAACATCTTGAACAAGCTCACTAGCAACAAGAAGAGGGTGCTCGCGCCGAAATACCCTAATATTGACAGCACTTGCCCAGTGCTGACTCATGTGTTGAGAAGGCCTGCCACATGAGTAGCATGCCAAGAAGCTTGACCAGCATTAAATGCCTTCTGCTGGCTTATCACAGGGTGTCTTCGCCCAAACTCCAACGGAAAACTTAAACATTCTAGCAGGAATTGCCCCAACAGACATCCGTCGTAGTTAGAGCGCAGCTGCCAAGTACCTAATATGTGAAGCACATTATGTCCTGACAGAGATTTGCTGCTAACCACCTTCAATCCAGAGAGAGAGAAGAGTTTCTTAAGCAAAGTCCAACCCTTGAACCATCTGGACGGGAACACAACACAGACAAGAACAATCTCTGGTCTTGCCCCCTGTTGGGAGTAATTAATAAATGTTGACACATACAAGACCTTGCAAAAATTCAGTGAAGCAGCCAGACATTTACCCATCTCTGGCTGGATCATATTTGAGATCCACTGTTGTTTGGATACGATAAGATGTGTGAATTGACATAGGGTATAATATCAATGTGGAATGGCAACATGCATTTTTGTATGCATGCATGCATGATGTTGTTGTATGTGTTATGTGTGTGTGTGTTGTGTGTGTTGAGAGAGTGAGTTTATGTTTCATAACCATTGTTTCATGCGTGTTTTATTGGTAGCTAGACCAAATGAATTAGAATACATGTCTTTTGGTGATAGGTGTTAGCTACTTATCTCATTGGATCCTTATGTGGGTGCCATTGTTAAGAAGAATTGTTGTTCTGACTTGTTTATAAAGGTCTCAAAATATCTTTAGGAATTACTGCAACCAAGAAAGAAAAGATGGTTGGCCTCCCACCAACCATAGGCAAGAAAAAAACACGTTGCAGGGCTTTGATTTTACCATTTCTTAAAATTAAAATCATCAAACTTCTTTAATAGAAACTAACATCAGAATGCTTGTGATGATGAATTGTCCTGTGTCGATTCTTGGAGATTTTGGCCCGAAATATGCTCCAGGAGCATATATTTTCAACTCGTCTCATAGGGGCGCTTTTCATTATTATGTGTGCGCTTTATTCTGTTAATGTTTAATGAATATACAAAGAACGACTTTCCTGCCGGCTCGGATTGCGCGTCGTGTGTCTGTGGGCACTTGTCTTGGATCTAAAGGTCGTGGGTTCGAATCCCACTCAGAACAAAATTTAGTTATGATTTTATGTATTTTAAAGTTGGAGATTGGAGAATCAATAAAAACATTAGAGTTGTGGATTGTTCGAAGTAGAAATATTGAATAACTGCCTTATGAGATAATAATACTGGTCATGGTCCTGGATCAGTTTCAGGCCACAATCTCCGACGTGCTCCTTGATCACCATTAATGGCAAATGACCGACCTCTTTTTTAGGATCTCTAAGCAAACACACTGCAAGCGAATGTAGGAAGCTATTAAGCGAGGAACAACAAGAAAGACTGCCATTTCACAGTAGAGGTTCCTTTGATTGCCTTGAATTTCCTCAATTTGTGCTAGAAATTTGCTTAAAGACTGCATACATCTTGTATTTCAGATTAACATAATGATACAACAAAGGTCAGCTGTAATTATGATTATAATGAGCCAGAACCCGCCTTTTTGATGCAATAAAAATTTTGTTGTAAGCTAAATATTCTTCCTATTAGGTCATTTTTAAAGACAAGGATTTGCCACAATGATTTTGTGTCATATTGAAACCTTCAAAAATCACAAAATAAATCGCTAGTGAAAATGAAGTTGTTTAGATATAATATTTATCTACATCTATGTAATTTCGTACCTCCATACAGTGACTATTAGTTAGCCCTGCTTGTTTAATGATATGTGGGAAATATCGCTGGTGGAGGTTGTATCATGTGAGGTGTGAGGAAAAGTGCACGTGTCACAAAGAATTTGCATGTTTCACACTCTGTGTCACTCAATTGTCAACTCCAACTGTGCAAGTACAGAATTTTTTATGACTGTCCACCAATGAAATCACACTATTCATGTCTACTTGAAGATATAGAACACAATACCACTGTGTTTGCCTGCTGGTTAGAGCATCCGTCTCACAGTTAGGAGGTTGCAAGTTTGAATTCCAGCCGGGCCTTACCTAGGCGAAATGTCAACCTGGTCAATACTGGTAACCATGGTTGACTATGGTCCGCAATGATCAGGCCATGGTGGCTTACCATGGTCAAAACCGTGGTTACCATGTCCCCATGGTTTCCCATTGGTCGACCAGGCTTTAGCATGGCTGAACATGGCCAGCCATGGTAATAAATGACCTGACCATGGTAACTTCAAGTAACAATGGTCGGACCGGATTTAGCATGGATGAGCATTGTCAGCCATGGTCATCACATTGGATACCATGGTCAACCATGTTTATCACCTAATTTGACCATGGTTGACAATGATCATTCAAATGCCAATGTGTGACATGGACCATGGTCACTAACCGGAGACTCGCGTTGATCATGGTTTTGAAGAACAAGGAGTCCATGGATTGACCAGGTGACCATGGTCACTTCAAGTAGCCCAGGTCTTACCATGGTCGCTACATTTAGGAAACTGTCTGGTCGGGTTGACATGACATTAGTGGCTGTATTGTGCTGCCAGTGACCATGGTCACTTCAAGTAGTGTTTCTGACATGGTCACTCTTAGGGAATTGACATGTATGACATGTATGACTATGGTCACTACAAGTGTCCTATGGCCAAGAATTGAGAAAACAATAGTCAAAATAATGTGAAGCTTAGGTAATTAGGAGATCCATGGAGTAATGATAATTACACTTGTCCACTATTATATTCAGCTGTGGAATCGGTGGGCCACAATGAAAACAGTTCAAATGGAATTAGTTAAAATTTATGGGCAATACATGGTGTTTGGGTTCCGACCAAAGTCAATCTGACCTAAAATTCTACTCCCACATGCACTGATGATGTACGCAATAGCAGGTGCCCACACCATTATTGGTTGGTCAACCGTGGTCAAGACATGGCTGACCATGGTTTGATATGAGGCCGCGAATCAGCCAGCACTAGGCCTTGACCAAAATGATTAAACACGTGGTTACCATGGTCAACCGTCTTGCTTTAGCATGGCTGCTGAACAGGGTCGGCCTGGTCACACCTGACTTGGACCATGGTTTTGACCATGGTAAACTTTCAAGTATCCCATGGTCGACCATGCTTAAGCATGGCTGAGCATTGTCAGCTATGGTCATCATTTTGTGGGCCATGGTTGACCATGGTCACTTCAAGGTATACCATGGTCCAATTGACATTTTATCCCCTGACTTGACCATGGTTACTTCAGTGCAAATTGTTTTCACCACGATACAGAGATTCCCAACGAGTTTCGGGATTTTTTTTTCACCACTGTGAAGGTCTGTACGTAGTCGCCATTTGGATGGGTCTTAGGCTAATGGGTGTCATATCTTGAAAGTTTTTTTTTACAAGTTGATTGATATTATATTTGCCTATTGATATCATAAGCAAGATAGGTTTAGCTCAATTTGTAAGTCATCAGTCTTGTAATTACAAGGGTCCCCGGTGCGATTCCCGGTCAAGGTAAGCTGATTTCTGTCACTAATAATAATGTACTAAACATAGGAGAGGACTATACTGGTGTTTAAATTGTGTGATTTTGAAAAAAAATGGTACCATTGCCATCCATGGTTGATCATGGACAATTTAATGGTTAAAATAATATATTGATCATGGTTGACCATGTTTTTGAAAAAATGGCACACCCACGGTCAACCCTATGGTCAAAAAGCACCCAAAAGTGACCATGATCAACCATGGTCAGAACTCTGCATGTTGGACCATGGTTGACTTTGGGGGAACAAATTGTTTTTGACCATGGTGACCGTGGCGGCATTATTCAAATACATGGCTAAAAACCATGGTTTGGGCACCATGGTAAAACCCCATGGTTGAACCACGGTTGTAACCATGGTTAAACAATGCTTTTTTCGCATAGGCACCTTCTTCTTCTGCTGCTAAGCAGATATGACTGCAACGTTACTCCATTTTAAACCTCTTATGTACCACAAAGCAGGCATTTATAATACCTGCACCATGTTTTGATCGAGACTTCTCGTCACTTGAGCACATAAGTGTTAACTCTGTTTGAAGCAAGTTCTGTAGCGTATCTTGTTGAAGCTGTTGCAGTGTCTCATACCAAACCGCTACAATGTGGGGCAATAGAGGGGTATCTCCTCTCAGCTCAACCTCCAGCCTTCTAATAAATGTGGTTCAAAGCAGAGTTGATGAAGTCTCGCATTGGTTGATGAGGGGGCTCAGTATTGGTCATTTCATAAACTCGTACACTGCTACATGGTCTGTGTGCTTGAAGTTTCATCATGATTCTAAACATGATCTCTTATTGTCGCCCAGATGTCACCAGGATTCACAGCCAACACAAAAAATAATTGTAACAATACAGTGGTAGGACAATGCATTATTAAATCAATGGACATTGTAGACGTTTTGCCAGAGACGTTCTAGTTCCAGAATGCAGAACACATGAGTGCCTTCCTTCTAACTAGATCAGGTGCTACATACCATAATTGAACCAAGGTATATGAAGTTGTTTACATGAGTTATTTATCCTCCATTACACTTGGAGGGCATTTACAAAGACTGAAAAACCCATCCACTTTTTGTTTATTGTGAGAACAGTTGCAGAGGAACGATTTCAAAAGGGGAAGAGGCCACACTTTATCTGAGCAAAGCAATTTCACTACCTTGCTATCGTCTTCTCATGCAGCTATGATACGCCCGATCATTTTGATAAAGTGGGGCCAGACTTTCCACTTTCAATGGAGAGGCCATGCAATGGTTCCGCTGCTGCAGTCTGGAACACAGTATTTAGAATGAAGTAGATAGTTGCATCTAAGGGAGCTACCAGTGGACTAAGACTCTAGCTTTCCCAACTCATGAGTCAGAAACAGCGATAGGATCTGCTTTAATTGCAATTTGGCACAGGAATACGAACAACTTTAATATAAGAAAAACTATGGTGGCGTGTTGACACGGATAGTTGCTTTCTCCTGTACATTAGGTGTCTAGCAGGAATGTATCCAGGCAGTTTTTGCACTCTCTGAATACTGAATAATTACTGTTAAGTGGAAATTTCGCGTACAGATATTTTCACGATTTTATCAAGTTTTTCCAAATGCGCGAGAATTTAATTTCTCGGTATTGACATCAATGCAAAATACAAATCTATTGTAAAAAGTTTATTTTCGCAAGTTTTTATTTTCGCGAATTTAATGTTTCCCTTGCAATTCGCGAAATAAAAACCTCGCAAAAATTTCCACTTATACAGTAGTCATGTGAGTGCAAGAGGCATAAGTGTACAAAAAAAAAAACAATACTAACATCTGATATATCTGTTTGCTGCATTAATATGACGCTTAATCATCTTTCCTTGAGTCAGTGGTTCTTGAAATGGTTCTCTTCCAGTTACTATTCCCCTGAAGAGCATTTCCAGAGTCATTGACCAAAGGACACTTGGCATAATAGTAATGGTTGATGGAATTCTTGTACAAATGGCAGCTATTGTACTTACAACATCTTTTCTGCAATTACAATTTTTATTGCCTGCCAATCCATTAAAAATAAATAGCTTGGGAATAGATCTATGACCCTCACAATTTTATTGTCAACAGGTTTCGTATCTTGTTATAATATTTATTGCAAGCACAGCTAAATTACAAGATAATGCAATTTTGAATAAGGCTGGACTATCCCTAGAGATTCAATGACCTTTAACCCCCTTAAAAACCATACCAATTCGGATTCCCCACTCTCAGAACAGAATTATAGAAGCAAAGTGACTGGCCTGGAAATGTCTCCAAGATGATTGTCTTGCTGCAATACAATCCATTTAGCAATCCAATCAGATTTATATGTTTCACCTTTCATCAAAACAAGTTGACATTTTTAATAGTTTGTATGCTGCATTGAAGTAAACCTGTTACACACTTTCATCATTCTATATATTTAATATATTTGTCTATACCATAGTACATGTGTCCCAACCTGCGGGTCCACGACCCAAGGGGGTCGCTGGCAAATGAGAAAGGGGTTGTGAGCTAACTTTTAAACAATCTCAATTTTCAATTTAAAAAAAGTAGAACGATTTTCATAAAAGCAAAGGTTGCTCATACCTGGTCTATTTACAAATGCCATTTTAAACTTCCACTATTGAGAAACAGATGTAAGGATTGTATTTTGTGTGCAATCCCTGACGAACAGCGTGTGTGGGCATTGTAAAGTGTGTTGTGGTTTGTTGGTGTTTGGGGGGGGGGGGTCACCCCCGGATATCATTTCAAAAGAGGGTCGCGTGGAATAAAAGGTTGGGAAACCCTGCCATATAGTACTTGTCATGTGAGTGGCAAAAGTAGTGATACCTCTTGTGTCTTCCATGAACTACTGGAGTATGCACAAAAATTGGGGGTCTAAGGGCTGCACATACCGTACCTTTTTCCTATGTCAGCCCCTCTTCCCCCAATGAAGCACCCGGGTCAGATATAACCAAAAGCACAAGAAATGCAGAGCCTATACTCTGCCGTCATAATGTATTCCAAGAAAATTGAGGTTTTTGCTGGAACAAATTGCTATCAAGGTTTTTAATTGCAACAAAAAAAAAAAACAATGCATTTGCTTAAGGTAGCCTAACATGATATACTAAAAGTCCGAGGAAAATTCTCGCGTTGAAGAAAATATCCTAATTTTGCATAAATTCAAAATTGGCCGCCATTTTGATATATTTTTGTTAAGATCTTGAGTTCTGACTCTCGTAGCAGAATAATTCGGTATCTATACCCATGTTTTCACGGTCTGGTGGGAACACAATTATGACAGAACTAATAGCGTAGGATGTTTGGTTCAAGGCTTACTTTGCTAAATCCAAAATGGCCGCCTTTTTGATAGATTTTTGTCCACATCTCGAAATATGAGTCAGAAAGGAAGTCTGATATTGTGGGTCTTATACCATAATTCTGTGTCATTAGTGCCATGGAATTGTAAGAATGTGAATATGAAACACCTGCTTTCCCCTAATGAGCAATAAACAAATGGCCAAGACAAGCAAAGCCCATGTAAAAGGGGAGATTAATGATACGTCCTAAGATTTGTGGCAGTTTTAACTTGCCAATATCATGGCACCAATATTGGTAAATAATAAACAAACCAACTGCACAATGGATGGTCCTTTCATATACAAGTCTTACCATGAGAATCATCTCCTGCTGCAGATCCAATTCTGGCCTTAGAATTGGCACAGGTTGATTACGTACCCTTTTAAAAGGCATGACTCCTATTTTAGTATATAAGTTTTCATCTGGATAGAATGGCCTTCACCCCAACCCCCACCTGTAAAGTTTCGCGCCGATATTCACCCTTTTTGAGGTGAAGATGAAAAATTGATTTTGTATCCATAGCGTACTGTGTAAAATCAAAATTCCTCTCAAACATCCAAACCAAATATCATTTAAAGCCCTAAGAGTTCAACAGCGGTAAATAGAAAACAGTACTGTCTACATATACCACACTTTTGACCACGTTGGTAATCTGGGTTCTGGGACGAGCATATTAGTAATGACCGTGGGCCCTTTAATTCTCTCTACATATACAACTTTATCATAATTACGGTAGTGCGTAACCTTCGTCTATCAGGTTATGTTTTAACATTCTACCAGAGGGGGCGGTGGTTGATGGAACTCCATATATTTCCATAGACACCCCTTTGAACTTGGTTTGTGGCATCATGATAGCTATGGTTTCTTCTCTATCCCTGATACCAAAATAAGTACCAATTCCCACAGCGGTGCTTCTATGACGTCATAATGCACGGGCCCTTGCAAATTTGGGTGAATCAGTTTTTGTGTACAAAGGTGTAGTAAGATTGAATTTTGGGCTCAAATAACATAAATTAACATAACTAATAAAAATGCAAGTTTTAGTATTAACATGACACCTTTGTTTAAGAGCAATGACAGTGGTCACAATTTTACATATAAAATTAGTAGGCTTCACGCAATCTCCTCAACTTTGGTGGCTTACCCTTCCCTGGGTTAAGGTTGCGGGTCCGAATTTTTTCAACAAAATGGCTTTAAGATAGAAAAAAGTACCTAAAAAACATTTGCGACACAATCACAAACCTTTTTTGCACCAGGAGAAAAACTCGATGGAGTGCAACATCCCAATTCCTCCATGCATTCTTAAATCTAATCGTAAACTATGTTTTATTAATTTGGAAATTTAAAAATACAAAAATCGTTTAAATATTTTGTGATAAGTTCTACTACAGCGATGAAAAAATTGAATTTCAACAATTGACAAAAAATCCCTTTTTATATCAGTTTTGGGAAAATTTGACAGTCTCATTTGAAAAATAAGTTTGTAGGTAGCATAATTGTTCACTACTTGTGCCATTTTCTAATAGAAGTTGTCCGTTCCGGCAAAAATGTCTTTTCTGATTCAGTCTAAACATGTAAGAGGTGATATTGTAACAAAATGTAAAATTAAATCTTCTTGAAAAACACCTATCTATGTGCTTTAACTCATATAAAAACGGATACTACCTCTGCTGGTATCACACATTATGATAGAAAGCCATGCTTCCATCAAACCTATCAAAAAATGGGGAAACCAGAGTAGAGTGAAACCTCAACGGGATAGACTGGATGGAATGGCCGCTAATCCCAAAGGAAACCTAATAAAGGTTTTGTGGTATCAGTTTAAAGGCTGACTCCGATTTCCTATGAGGGCGCCCTAATTTTGTCAAACAACTTGTGACCCTGCTCCCACAAAACCAGGACAAAGTCGCCTTAGTACTTTAGGCGAAAGAGATCAATAAATTGTAAAAAATCATAGAAACAAAAGAATTTCAATTCATATATTGATTTTTGAGTGGGACACAAGAAGTGCAACGGTTTACATGTTTATACTCTATTTAAAGCTTTTTTCTCAGCATTTCATATTGCACATATCCTCAAAATTAGAAATTTCCGCTTTGTACGGGTTCGTGGGGACAGGTCACATTTGTTGTTTTTTTGTCGATACATAATGGCTTATCCATATACTAATCCTGTGTGAAATAACTAAGCGTAAATCAAAGTCCTTATAGAAATAACAAACTTTGTTATAAAATTACGGGTTCCGGGATTTGTTATACCGGTATCCTATGGCAACGTTTACTGTGCATAATGTTTATTGCATAAAACAAAAATCTGATTCATCTCTACATTTTGAATTAAGCATTAAAAACAAAAAAACAACCTAAAATTTAAATTTTTTATTTTTAATTACTAAACTAATTAAAAGGTCCAACGAGAGATTTGAGGCACCCAAATAATTGTGTCATAATAGTAATTTGATATAGATAACACTTAATAGATTTCTTTAACTGTATTTGGCTACAGAATGTCTAAAAGAGAGAAAAAAAGGTGATTTTGTTTGGTCATATTCAATGTAAAACTGGCTGAATTTCATAACATCATTTAGAAAAATTAATAAAAAATTTCAAATTTTTGACCAAAGGAAAAATTTCTCAGCTTAATCTTCATATGGGATATTTTTGATGGAAAGTAAGCTTTTACGTCAGGACAAAATCAGTAAATTCGATTTTTTAGGGACCATCTGATATATGAAATCTCTCGTTGAACTATCAAAGTCATTAGAGAAATCATCAACTTTGTTATAAAATTCCGGTTCCGAGGAATTTTGTTATACACGGTTCCATGACAATGTTATATGGCATAAATGTTTTTGACATGAAAACAAAAATCTGATTCATCTCTTACTTTGGACTTAAGCATTTAAGGTGACTATCTTGGTTTTAAATGTTTTTTAGTTTTAATTACTAAACAAAAAAAAGTTCAAAGCAGAGAACGGAAATTGTTGCAGTGACACACTTATACTAAGACGTGTCGGAATAATAGCAGCAACGCATATCAGGAAACCTAACTAATAACATGAATAAAAGCTTTGCCTGGATTTTATAGATTGACAGTGAAGGAGAACTTTCATATTTCAAGCTGTTCAGGAAAAGATTTCAGTTTTAATTCCTTTTCTTTTTTGGCAAATTAAGCCATTGAGCTACCAATTAAAGCCTGTTGTCATATAAAAAAAGGATTGTTGTTCCTTCCGATTGTGTCAATTTTATGGTAGACGTATTAAGATGTTCTTTTGGTATTTTGGAAAATGGCAAATTTGATCAAGAGGTTTTGAATCCCCCACAAATATTTAATAGATTTTTTTCATAGTTGGATTTCCCGTGTCTTTAAAGACAACTGAATAATCATGTTCTTTGATAACATAAGAATGGACAACCAGATAGACCAGAAGGAAACAAATTTCAACATTCAAGAAAGTCAACAAACTGGGCAGCCATATTGGCGTTATGCAAATAGGCTCTCTAAACCATCAGATCATATGCCTATTAGTGTTCTTTTGAGTTCGTAGACCCCAAAACATGGGTTTAGAGACCACATTACATCTCTACGACCCTCGGGATCTGAGGTTAGGGAAAAAGTCCTTTGGAAATGGCGGCCATTTTGAATTTATGCAAATAGACATTTCTGCAACCCGGATTTCTCGGACTTTTAGTATGTCATTTTGGGGTACTTCAAAGAAATTGACATTGGAAGAAAAAACTTGATGAATTAGTTCTAGGTTACACCAAAAAATTCATTTTTTCTGGCCTAATTCCTTTTCTATGCGCAAAGACTACGCCAGCATTCCAGACAGAACCATGACAAGGCGTAAAGGAAATTACAGAGGCGGCACACTTACACACAGCAACTCGCGCGGTATGTACACGCCGATTTCAGAAAAGAAATTGTGACAGCGTTTTAGTACAAATATAACCACCAACTGAGTTTAAAGCAAAACCACGGGGTCTATGGCAATAGAAGAGGAAAACTCCCCCGTATTTTTGAGTGAGGCCTCGGTCATGATTAAGGGGGGGGTAGGGACATGCCAACCTAACGCAACAGCCAAATTCAAAACGGCATAAATTCCGGGTGCGGGGTTGTCGTATGGTTTCAAAGACCCTACGGTTAGGAGGGCGGCTCGTTCGTACGCATATCGAACGGTTACACCCAGAATTGACTAAACTAGGCCTGGTCACGAATATTTAAAAATCTAAATGGACGTATTGAAATTAGCCTATTTGCAGCGGGGTTAATCCACTAACCCCGTAGGACTTATGAAAGTCAA
The DNA here is from genome assembly GCA_023653785.1 of Ophioderma brevispina. NCBI lineage: Eukaryota > Metazoa > Echinodermata > Ophiuroidea > Amphilepidida > Ophiodermatidae > Ophioderma > Ophioderma brevispina. Next base: position 3,020 of record JAMKCH010007467.1, on the reverse strand, counting down.
TATTTTTTTCTTAATTTATCATGATATTCTAAGATCTTTGAGCAAAAGGGTGATTTTTAATGTCACCTGGGACCGAGACGGCCATAGTAGGTACTGTTTTTAAAGTACAAATTTTTGGCAAATCAATACTATTGCACATTTGTCATTCTTTAAATATTGCATTTTATAAATTATCTTTAAAAAAAAAAAAAAAAGTGGGGGGATTTTGGGGGATGCGCACGTCACGTACTGTGTATGTGTGGGTGTTACAGTTTGTTATAGGTTTTCGTTGTTTTTCAGGTCGTCTTTGATTTAAACCAGAATTGGGGTTAAGGTGGAATGGGGGGTTCATTACATATGTGGGAAATTGTAAAGGTCATGGACAAGGTCAAAGGTCATCTGGGTCATTGTTCCAGCTGACATCGTGTCAGGGGGGATGATTGCAAAGGTATACAGCTGTATTTTGTTAATTTTATTGATTTTTTAGTTTTTTTGTTTTTTTAAATTGTGTGTGTGGGTGAATGTGTGTGTGGGTGTGTGTGTGGATCCTCTCAGAGACCATTCTGAAAACTTTTTTCTGAAAACCAAAGTATATTTTGGAAATTAACTTTTGGGATTATGAGGACAAAAATTTTTTTCACCAGAATGTAATGATTATGGCTTGTTGCCAATTTGATGGCACAAATCAGAAGAGTAACCCACCAACCGAACATTAGTATAGCGGAAAAAATCAGTTCAATTGATATGACATATTTTTTAATTCATTAATAATTTCAAAAAAGAAAGCCATTTAAAAGAACTATCAGTGTGATTTGCTAAATCAGAAAATTTAGAAAAAATCATCAAAATCAGATTTTTGCATTTCTGGGACACGTATAGGTATCTAAACATATTCCTTACAAGTGCTTAAGATGAAAGCCAAGTATAAGGACAATCATACTTTTAGTCATTCCTCTCCGTTCGGACACTTACTACAAACAACGTAATTAAAGGAGAGTCAGATCTTAGAGCACTGCTGTTTTCTTCCTTTCTGTTAAGTTCAGTTGCAAAAAATAACTTCTGAGAAGTCACAGGACTTGTACTCAATTATAAGCTTATTTCTGCAAAATTTTCAAGTATTTTGCATTTTTGGTGAATCACTGCTAGGTTCTTTAATGTATATCCATCAGTTTTAATGCACAACAACATTTCATTATAACGGCTTTCAAAATTAATCTTTTTTAAAAAAAAAAAAAAACCCACACACACACACACACATTTCTTTCATTTGCACTTGATCCTGGTAGAACCCTACCAAGAATGCTTATTGGTCAAACAAGAACAAAAAACAATCAAAAAAACTAGGTTTTGATCTTGCCTGCTATGTAATGTTCCAATAGAAAAAGCATGCTTTTATGTTGCTGGTCTTGCCACAGAAAATGCAAAATCAACATCTTAATGAACTTATTACATAACAACATCGTATTCGGCTTATTCTGTTCAGGCGTGATCCTCTAATATATCTTGATATAGCTTTCCCAAATATGCAAGAAACTCTGCTTGGCAAAAAATAGGGGATGCTCTTTCTGAATGTCCTTGTGTCTCTTTAAAGGGTGCTTGTTCCGATCGTCCTTTGGGACCCCGCCCCCTGATTTAACCGGAGTAGTATCAATTTTGGATATCAGATGAAGGCCGTTTTTTCCTCATTGTTTGTCCTGAATTTAGGCTTTCAAATCCATTTCTTCTTTCTAAGATATAATAAAAACTACCGGTTTAGGGTTTAACTAAACCACATCAATACTAGCACAGTTTTGAATAGGGCGTTGCACATATATGCATTATTGTGTCTAGCATCCAAACCGCAAGTCTGTTTCCCACGGTACTGATAGTCATGTGTACAAGTGTCAGTCTCTCGTATCAAGTAGGAAAACCTATAGACAAAATCGGAACAATCACCTTTAACATAGACGATCAAGTAATACCAAAGTAAAAAAAACAAAAGGGTAAATTTGACCCGTAAGCATTGTCATTTATGCACACAATTTGACCCCACTGATCTGGTAAAAAATTGAACCCAATTGGGGTTAAAAATGAAACCCCGTTTGGGGTTACAATGACTATATTGGGGGGTCATATCTTTTGAGGGTCCAAAATGGTTGTTTTAGTCGAGGGGCTGTGAAGGTCTTAAGCTCACGCAATTCGGTCAACAAAGCGACACTTCTGACAGGCAACACCTTTTGGTTTATGCGCAATGATGCGCATTATAAATTAAGCAGCTAAAGAGAGCGCGTGGTTCTTCAATCAGCTATTAAACTCCACGCGAGTACGAAGGGAACCAAATCGTCACAACGCTCAGGCGTTGTACCGCCCTGCTTCATGCTTGCTTCGTGCATTGGATTGTAATGTAAAACAATAACATACAGCATCTATTTATGTTCCAATTTATCTTTGACTTTTCTGATGAGCATTCACAAAATTACTGGAGAATGTTGCAATTTGGACTATTTAAAGACACTATCAGTGATGTGCTAAATCAGCAAATTGAAAAAAATCATCAAAAATCGATTTTTTGCCTGTATTAAGTAACAGGTTTCCTAACATACCCTGCAACTGATAAACCAGAAATGACCTAATAAGGACAGAAATCGGAGATTTTAGTCAATAAACTGTCCGTTCGGACACTTACTACAACACGTAATTGAATGAGATTCGCATCATTGAACACTGTGCGCTTTTATCTACTTTCTTCCTTTTCTGTCAATTCTACAAGCTGGAACGGTAACTTATGAGGATTCTACGGACTTATCCTTCACTTTGAAGCTATTCCTGCAAATTTCAAAATTTTTCAAATCACTGAGAGTGTCTTAATAATCCTGATCCTGGTTCATCTGATTTAGAGAAAGTTTGTCAGCATATATATTATTTTTAGAAGATTGGGGCATGTAAACACATCCTGGATCTGGTGACCATTCAAACTACTATATTGCCGATTGGGAGATGTGTGTTGTGTTTGTTTGATGTGTCAGAGTCCACTGGGGGTCAATTGAGTCCGAGTCCAGCAG